>OY796658.1:22135445-22303016 GCA_963680705.1 Rhagium mordax | reverse complement strand
TTTTATAGTTTTTATTGATTTCGCGGTAGTCGCGAGCGTCTACCCCCAACCTAACCTAACATATATGATATTTTATAGTTTTTATTGATTTCTCGATCGTTCTACTAGATGGTTTGAGTGTGGTCATTAGAGGATTCGTCTTGAGAAGAAAAATGCAGTAATTAACAGGTATTATCACAAAATCATGTTAAATTTGCTTAATTAAGGATAATTAAGGATAAATGGGTAAATGTATTTGTTCTGCAGGGTAAATCCTGATCCTAGAATGAGGATATATAGTTAGGTACGTGTTAAGTGAAGAACGGGGAACCTTATCGTAGAGGTAGTTGCATCTGTGGGCTAATTATTGCTACTTATTGCTCTCTAGAACTAAATAGAATTATGTACTATAATTTACTTCCGAGGGTATTTATTGAAATTAAAAAGATAATTTTTGTATTTCGAGAGCTAAAAAGACGTTTTAAATGCATTTTTGAATAATTTTTAGTGCAGGACAGACGAATCGATAAATCTTAATTTAATCTATGTATCCTTAGCCCGGGTATTTCACAGTCGTTCGCTTATGAAAAATATTGATATGTTACAAATAATTGTAATAACTGTTTGGTTTTCTTAAAAAGCTGACAGAGTGGGGATGTCTAATCTAATGCATATAATTGTTTGAAATATGTATAGCAGGTAATAGTATCACTCTACTATTTTACTCTGTAATTTTAAACGATATTGCAGTATTCTACTCTCGGTGTGTCAAGATTATTATTATTTCTCATAAAAAAAAAAAAAAAAAACCGCTATTATTTGAACCGATCACGGTAGTCGTATGGATACATTGATAGATACACACGTACTTGACTGCAAGGACTGGCAAAAAAGTAAATTGCTAGTGTTTATTGGAGACACAGATTTTGATATTTTATTTTACTAAATTAATAAAAGACATTCTACGTATTATGGGGGCACGCGCGCCAGCCACTAAAAAGCTCTACTTGACCCGTCGCCGGCAAATCAAGGTAGATGCAAGAGATTATATCCTATACATTACGTCTGAGTTTGGTATTCATTTCACCCCCGCGAGCTGAAGGGGAGACCTAGCCACCGGTATTAATTTCTTGAGATCACCGACTTGTTATGACAGGTTGGTGAGCTGCTAATCCATTAAAATTTAGCCGATAGATAATTATTATACTACTGAAAATGAACAATTTCTAAGCTCATTAATGAAACATTGTTAATTTAATTAATTTTTATACCTAGTTAAATTCGTTACAAAAATAGTTTCTGTTCCTCAATATCTCTATTGCAATAGAATGTCATGTATCTGTAGTTAATTCAGCTTTTATAATGTTTTCTTTTATGCCGTGTGCATTTTATAATTCGATTTTGACAATTATTCTTGCTAAGATAAATGAAAATAATGTTGGCACGTATAGGTATTTAATATTTCTTTTAGCTCATACTAAACTATCAGCGAATCGCTGCATCGATGTCGAATACTATAAAAGTGTAAAACTAATTTAAATTAAGAATAAGTTGTAAATATCTCGTATGAATATAAGATAATAAATTGTGTTTGAAGGTGAAGAATTATAAAAACTATGAATTGTAGGATTTCCATAATATTCCCTGGTATTTGTATTCTTATAGACTATTTCCAGTTTTTTCAGTTTGTTATTTTTTTATGATAACGTGAGTCGTTATAAATTAAACCATTGAAGTAAGTCTTTAAGGGTACTTAATTACCTACTATATGGTATGTAGCATATTACTAAATATACTTTATTTAATTACTTTATTAAAATATGATTTTGATAAATTATATAGGTACTCTTAATACAATTATCTACACAAAACGGAACAATAACAATTCAAAAATAAGGGAACGTATTATCTTAATGACTGTAAAGATGAATTTAAGGATCTTGGGGGTTAGAGAGAGGGTAAGAACGATGACGTACTATATCCAGTTTATAAGAAGGTTTTTTTTACTTGAGGCTTAAGACCACACGTTATTTAGTCGTGTTAGGTTAAACAACTAGTATGAGTACTGCTACTATAGGGTGGTTATTGTTATTGTGTTAGGGGTGTTCTGAACAAACAAGTTCCCAGTTATTGAGTCCTAAAATAGTTAAATAGCGCATTGTATATGACACTGCAATATCAGGTGAGTTATTTTTTTTTTATTTATCATTTATCACATTGATTATAATAGGGTTGTAAGTTATTGAAAAACAACCCGTAGTTTTGCTATACAATACAAATTTACTTCAATAACGCAAATATATATAATATATATTATTTTTGTATTTCTACACTTTTTTTTAATTTCGTTTTATAAAGGAAAAAATGTATCTACCCATGTGTAAGATTTGTATATATTATGGACAATATAAAACAGCTAATAATAATAATTTAAACGTTATAGATTTATGGTTATTTAGGGTGTATGTTAAACCTAGTTGGTATGGCTAAAACTGCATTTCAAATGCCCAGGAAACAGATAAAAACGACAATAATAGACTATTTCTTACATATTTTATTAAAAAGTTGTTTAGTATTGAATTGACCAGCGAGGTTATATTGATCATATTTTTTTTTTTTGATTTTTAATTTATGCTTGCGTCTATTATATCTTAAATTTTTTATCATTCAATAGGATATAACTACTGACTCGTTAACTTAGCCCAGAACTTATAACCCTATTGCAATGAAATTATGTATCTATTAAGACTAAAGAGTAGACTTTCAGTTATTCAATTTTATTATAAATCCACTACTGTCATTTCGCGTTGTAATAGGTATCTTAAAATTAAAGTACTGTCTTGATACTTTACAATAATTTTTTTTTTACTCTATGAAACAAGAATGGTAAGCAGGGGGTATTTAATTGCCCCAAAATTGTTTTACACTTTGTTTAAATGAATGCAATACTACTCGTATTTTCTAGCGCTAGTACGCACTGGATTAGCACTACAGAGGATGTAAATTGATGTAACTTTTAGTAATATTAATCTATTTATATCTATGGAGATATCTGACACCTTCGTTGATAACTCTAACCTTTCTCTTAAGTTTATATGGCAGAGCCGTTTGGTCTTTCCTTTCACTAAAAAATTTATTATAATAATACAGTAACTGTGAATTCAGCTCATCGTTTTATATAAAAGCATATTTTTTACTTTTTGTTTTTTATATGTATACCTTATAAACCAGTTTAATAATAATAATGTTTGTCATTTTAGATATTTCCCGCTTCCGAAATCGAATCCTTCAGGTCATTTTCTTATTAAAAATTTGGTATGTATCGCGAGGTAGGTATTTTAACAAAATCTTTTGTTCACAAAATGTTTTAAAATAATTGTTTAATTTTATCTGGGGCGCAAGCTTATGTAAATAGAGATACACTGAGCAATAATTGGTTTTCATCTCACTGAGATGATGTCAAAGTTGACAAACGGTTTATGCGATATTCTTCTACATGGAGATAGTATCGACTTTGGTGTCCATTAGACCTCCTTACAAAAGAGGCTGTCACCATAAGGAGTCTGGTATATTAGCATAAACGTCCGATTTGTTGACAATCCAATTTATTAGAAAATATCAATCTAATTTAAAAAAAAAATCGGTTTACACTACTGATTGACTTCTCCTCAGATAATTAATCAATTATAATATAATAAGTAACTTTGTTTAGTAGATATTTTCTTTCCGAAAAATTTTTTTTTGTTATTCTTGTTAAATACTTCCGATTCGATGCTACATACCGTAGTAGGTAGTCTATCGGGGTTAAAATTTCAGCAGTTTAAAATAATTTAAATTTTCCTAAAAACACGAACTATTTGAGCTGATGATTTGACAGATAATCATAAAAGAATATGTTTCATGCACTGGTTATCGTCTCTGATTGAGATGGTGTAAAAAGTCGACAGTTCTGCTCGTCAATGCACCTCTGCATGGGGTCAGTACCGACTCTTGGTGTCTGTAAGACCGACTGTACAAAAGGGGCTGTCACCACAAAAAGAGCCAGGTATATACGCACGAGCTTCTAAATTGTTGACTGGCCATTGTGAGAAAACAAAAGTCCTAGTTTAAATTAAAAATAATTTTTTTACACGAATGTTTTTGTTGTCTGATAATAATCAATACTTATTAGAAATTCGTTAAAAATATTAAACTGTACTACTCATTTGAAATATATTACAACAACACACTACTTTGAAATGCAGTCGCCATTTAATTAGGTATTTTTAAATTTAGTTTTCAATTTTTTTTTTGTGTGAGAAATTAAAAACTACCGACACCCCTCATAATCACCATTGCTCATGGAAATGAATAAACAAGTACAAGTACGGGCAAAGGGTACAGAAGTACTATATGAGAGCCCTGATGCTCCAAATAAAATTAATCTATTTCACCATAAAAACCATTACAACGTGATTACTAATCTCAATGCGGCGTTTGTATATCGATATTATTGTGAAGCCTGTCATGTACCATATAATAACAGAAATGACCACGCATGAGCCAGGAGTTGTCCTTGTTGCCAAAAAAAAAACACCTCCTTGTGAAAAGACAAGAGAAGAGGTACTCTGTCAAGATTGTAATAGAAAGTTTCGAAGTTTAATATGTTATAACAATCATAGATTAAATTCAGTAAAAATGGGGTATTTTCTTTCCGAAAATTTTTTTTGTTATTCTTGTTAAATACTTCCGATTCGATGCTACATACCGTAGTAGGTGGTCTATCGGGGTTAAAATTTCAGCAGTTTAAAATAATTTAAATTTTCCTAAAAACACGAACTATTTGAGCTGATGATTTGACAGATAATCATAAAGAATATGTTTCATGCACTGGTTATCGTCTCTGATTGAGATGGTGTAAAAAGTCGACAGTTCTGCTCGTCAATGCACCTCTGCATGGGGTCAGTACCGACTCTTGGTGTCTGTAAGACCGACTGTACACAAGGGGCTGTCACCACAAAAAAAAGAGCCAGGTATATACGCACGAGCTTCTAAATTGTTGACTGGCCATTGTGAGAAAACAAAAGTCCTAGTTTAAATTAAAAATAATTTTTTTTACACGAATGTTTTTGTTGTCTGATAATAATCAATACTTATTAGAAATTCGTTAAAAATATTAAACTGTACTACTCATTTGGAATATATTACAACAACACACTACTTTGAAATGCAGTCGCCATTTAATTAGGTATTTTTAAATTTAGTTTTCAATTTTTTTTTTTGTGTGAGAAATTAAAAACTACCGACACCCCTCATAATCACCATTGCTCATGGAAATGAATAAACAAGTACAAGTACGGTGCAAAGGGTAGAGAAGTACTATATGAGAGCCCTGATGCTCCAAATAAAATTAATCTATTTCACCATAAAAACCATTACAACGTGATTACTACGAGATGATGGTTCCCTAACACATTCATCTAACCTTTGTGTTTTTAAACAATGCTGCGATGAATGTATGGCGTCCGAAGAAAAGTATCTGCCCGAAATGTGGGCCTAGGTTACAGATTGTAAAATGTGCAGACCCTGTATCTTCTTTCATACACCATGTATTAACTCTATGGAGGAAATTTAAACAAGTCGTAGTAATAGCTCATAACGGTTGCGCTTTCGACCATCAGTTTATTTTAAATTATATCTTGACGAAGACTGACTTAAAACCAGACCTGATAATGCGTGGTTCTAAAATAATTTTAATGGAGATAAAGAAACGTAAAATTTTTTGGATAGTATGAACTATTTTCCAATGAAGTTGGCTTCTCTTCCTGATGCATTTGGACTCGGAGATAATTTTAAAAAGGGTATTTCCCACACCTATTTAATACAGCTGAAAATGAAAACTACATAGGGCTCGACATAGGGGGTTTTACCTGCTCTGAAATATTACGACCCCGACACGTTGAAAGAAGATGACCGTACAAAGTTTTTTTTTAGAATGGTACAAAGCACATAGAAACGATGAATTCCACATGCAACGCGATATAGTGACTTATTGCATATCAGATGTTGAAATATTAACACAGGCCTGTCTGAAATTCCGACAGCAACTACTCGAGACTACCAATGTCTGTCCATTCACAGAATCTTGCACGATGGCATCTGCCTGTAACAAAGTATATCGCTGTAATTTTCTTAAACCAAACAGTATCGGAATAATATCAAAAACCGGTTATAGGTGGCGAGATAACCAGTCAAGGATAGCTGTCCAGTGGTTTGTTTGTGAGGAGAAAGAAAGAAATATAAATATTAATCAAGCAGCTAAAGGACAGGAGACCAGACTTCATGGCATTAAAGTGGACGGATATTGTATGGATACGAATCAGATTTTCGAATTTCATGGGTGCTACTATCATGGTTGCCCTAGTTGCTTTAAATATAGTAGAGATGACCCCCTACACAACGATCCATCTGAAACATTAAACTTGCGATACGAATGTACAATTGTTAAGACAGAACGCCTACGAGAACTTGGCTATGAAGTTGTTGAAAAAAAGGGGAGTGTGAATTTAAAAGACAGTTAATTAAAGAAATGCGAGTTCTTATTGAAAACCGCCCCCCTGCTTTCATTTGTGCCACTTAATCCTAGAGACGCATTCTATGGTGGTCGTACTGGAAACACTATTGAGCATTACAAGATCAGGGTGGGGGGAGAAAATTAAATACGTGGATATCTGTTCTTTATACCCTTGGGTCTGCAAATATGGCAAGTTTCCAGTTGGACATCCTAAAGTTTACGTAGGAGAAGAATGTTCAGCAATAAATTTAACATATACAGATGGTTTGATCAAGTGTAAAATTTTACCGCCAACAAACCTCTACCATCCTGTACTTCCTACAAAAATGAACAACAAACTTCTGTTCGTTTTATGCCGAGCCTGTGGCGATCAAATGAATCAGAATGATTGCTGCCACGAAGAAGAAGAGAGAACACTAGTTGGTACCTGGGTCGTTGACGAAGTAATTGAAGGCTCTTGAGAAGGGGTATGAATTGAAAGAGGTTTATGAAATTTGGAGCTATGGCATTCAACAGTTTGATAAAACAACAAATAAAGAGGGGCTATTCACTGATATGATGAATAAATTCATAAAAATTAGCCAGCAAGCATCGGGGTGGCCGATGGATTGTACCACTGTTGAAGAACGAGAGCGTTACATAGAACAGTTCCTCAATCAAGAAAATATCAAATTAGGTTTTGCTGATGTTATTGAAAATTCAGGATTACGATCTCAGGCCAAGCTTATCCTAAATTCGTTTTGGGGAAAGTTTGGACAACGAGAGAATCAATCAAAAAACAAAAATTGTCAACGATCCGGGAGAGTTTTTTAATGTAATGTCAAATCCAGATATATATGTTAACGGTGTGATTCCAATAAACGAAGATACCATCATTATTAATTATGAGCATAGAGAGGAAAATAACGATAGTCTAACTACAGTAAATGTAGCCATAGCATCTTATGCTACGGCCCAAGCTCGTCTCAAGTTATATAGCTATCTTGAAAAATTAGACGAACGAGTACTGTACATCTACATTTCGAGGAAAGGTGAACCTGATGTACCCACAGGCAGTTTACTTGGAGATATGACTGACGAGTTAGAAAAATATGGATATGATAGCTACATAACAGAGTTTGTCTCCGGAGGTCCTAAGAATTACGCTTACAAAGTTTTCTCCACAAAGAAACAAACCGAGGAGGTCATGTGCAAGGTGAAAGGAATATCACTGAATTACGCAGCTAGTCAGCTGATAAATTTTGATAGCATAAGGAATATGGTTCTTAACAAATCCGCTCCTATCTACATTACATCCAAAAATATTCGAAGAACAAAAGAGCATGAAGTCGTAACAAGTATAGAAAGAAAAATATACAAAACTAATTCCACCAAGAGAAAATTCTTTAATGATCATAGCTCTGTTCCTTATGGGTTTAAGAAATTTAAAAATTGATTGATTGATAAGCGACAATAGAACCAAATATTTAGGTAACTTATAGGCCAGTTAATATTGTTAGCTCTGTTTATATATAGTTAGAGGTTAGTAAAAAATATATATGTGGCATTTTTTTTTTTTTTGTTTTTGTATTGATTAGTTCCAAGTTTCAAATTACAGGAGTTTCATTTTATATTCGCTCATGTACTATATTTTATATAATGTAAGTATTTTCTGCTATATTTTCATAATTTTTAAGACATCCACGTAGAATAAAATGTTATCCTATTACTTATGTAAGAAAACCAGCTTTGTATGCTTTGTACAAGAGTAGTAAAAATTATTGTTCAATAAAGTTTATGAAAAATATGCGGCATGTGTTTCATTAAAGTATGGCATTTTTAACTCCAAGAAATAACCGAGTGTAAATACTGCCTTTTCTTGCTAGGTAACAGAGATTATATTGGCAGGTAGACAAACTATTTTAGTGTTAAATCGCTGTAACCCATTTACATTAATTTTGTTAAATCTCAGTAAATTTGTATTTTTCTCATACTGGCTTTTATATTAATAATACAAAATACAGAGTAGTTACTTGACAACTCAACAAGTTGGGTCAGATTGTGGGTATTACTCGATATAATGCAAAGTAGATGGCTATACCGACAGAGTTTAAGTAATAAAAAGAGCACCTCTAACGTTAGTACGATTGGTAAGAACACCTGAATAACAAGTGTGGTTATGTACGTATCTGATAACCCACAAGGTGCAAGACACTGCCTTATAGAGGCCTATAAAAAATGGGGGTTACAAGGGGGCTCTGTTGACTCGGAGACGTGAGCGGCGTCCTAAGGGGCCCCATTATGTAGGGTTAGGATGGGGGCCTATAAAGACGGGGTAACACGGGGGCCCTTTTGGTAACTGAGACGTGAGCGGAGCCCTACGAGGCCCCCATTCTGGAGGCACAGTGGAGTTAGGCAACCATGTAAACATATTATGGGGGCCCCATTCTCGGGGGTGCAGCGGAGCCCTACGGTGTCCGGGGCCCCATTCTGGGGACATGAGCGGAGGCCGGGCCCAACCGCCCCTATACCTACTAATAGCATATAAATATATTGCATTAAGAGTAGTGTAATGTTACTAAACGTGACCTAGCTAAATAGATTTAGTATTTTGACCTATTCAATAAAATAACGTTTGGTAAAATATTCTTATAATATTAAATAGAGTAGGAATACATTAAATTTTTTTAGATTAAAACGTCATAAAAAGGATAATTATTGATAATTACACCACGATCCACTACATTGCTTAAATCAGGAAGTAGGCCTGAAACAAAAATAATAATTAGAGAAGCAAAAAATCTCTTTTTATTTTTATTCAAGATAGATGATCATTTAAGAAAGATACACGTATTTTTCTCGAAATTGAAAATTTAAAACTGTAAACTAAAACTAAACTAAATAAAATTTCGTTTCATTAAAAAGTAGCAAAAATTCTATAATTTAAGAATATTTTCTAAATTTCATATGCAGCATTCTCAAATTGTTTTTCTTTTTTAAAACTTCTGCCATGTATTTAAACTTGAAGTGTGAAGTCAAGAATCTTGGAGTACAAAAATTTGCTTCTCTGAGGATTACAGGTGCTATGAAATTCACCTCCACAGCGGCATAGAGTCCCGACTAGACATTCCCCGGCTTAGTATAGTGATTCATGAAGACAAAGGGGGATATACAGATTGCGGAAATAATTTGATCCTAGCCATGACATATTATGTGATAGTAAATATAGTAGAAGACCGAAGACCCCATACGAATGAATATGGGGTCGAACTACATGATATCCACAATCACATTCCACAAGCGTTTCGATATTATCATTATGGAGGAATGACGAACAGGAGCTCCTAACATACTACGTAAGGGCCGTACTAATCCATTGCACAGAAGTGTTTAGGACACAAACATTAACTGGGTCACGGTTATAAAGACAGAGGACAAAGTCTAACTTGTTGTCACTACTTCATTGTGTTCTAGACAGAAGTCTTCTGTATGTTAATGTGTACTCAAAAACTTGAGCAGAGCGAATGTGAAACATAGCATTGAATGCATCTAAAAAGATGACTTTCAAACTGGTATAGGAATGCCATACTATGAGAGAGTGGGACAGAGTCAAATTAGTCTGGACGCCATGACATTCTGGGATGCCGGACAAAAAAAAGTTAATGAACGTGCAAGATAACGATAACGATCTTATTGGTCTAGAGCGAGCATTAGGTATTTCCAAAGCCACAACAAGAGAGGCAATCAATTACCGAGTCAAGTATAAACATAAAGATTGCTGGAGGAACATCCCAGGAAATCAACAGAGTTAAAGAAACGAATTAAAAGGCCATGCCTTAAATTAATGAAAGAAAGCTCATAAAAACAGATTCCAGTTAGGAAGAATAATACCCCCCCCCATCAGAACATTTTTCTATTACAGACATCGACACACAATAAGAAAGTTTGACGGTGACCTAGACTGCAGATTATGTAAAAACGATGGAAACGATGAATTATATCTTATTCAAGTGTAAGGACATTAGCTCGTAAGAGAAAGAGGATTATACTAGTACATACGATTACTAAAAAAGAAAAGAGAAGAAATCTGAAATTTATCATAGCAAAGCGATTCAAAAAAGTTAAAATCACGACAATATACAGGATTTGTTAGTACTAAATTGTAACAGAAGAATAGATTTTGGATCCTGTGGTATGGAAACATATAAATCTATTAAGTCCTATTTTATAGATTGACTTGAGTTGATTTGTGAGTAATCAAATATGCGTTGGTCAGAAGTAAATCTTTATAAAGTTCAACTCAAGAACTTTTTGGTGTGAAGTAGGATATCATTTGGTTGGATTTTGCTTTTAGGAAAATAGGTGACAGATCAAAGATATCTCGATTTCTTACAAAATGAGTTGCCGATTATATTGGATAATATGGTGTCACAAAGCAGAAAAAATCATTTGTATGTACTCGACATGGTGGAGATGCTTTGCATAATGCCATTGTTCAAAATTTAATAATTTTTTCAAAGCGAGTGGGTAGAAACTATTTAAAATATGGTATGACATGTTTGTTGTGAAGAGTTTAAAAAAGTAAAAAAATTTACGAAATCATTCTTAATAGTGCAACACGTTCCAAAGAAAAACAAATATAGTTTGTTTTAGTATCAACGGTCAAATTTAAGAAAAATAAGTTTTCTCTACGTATAGAACACAATGGTGCACATATTGAACGCCTTTTAAATTATAACGTTTTCATTAATTAACGTTCAATGTATATTTATTTTTTTGATTATATCGTATAATAGCATGTTTTTATTATGTTTTAGAAAACATAATAATATGTAAATAATATGATCTATAATAACAATATTTTTTATTATATAAAATTTTATTGTTAAAACAAAGCCAAACTCACGCTAATAACCCTAGGGCATATCATTTTTTTATTTGGCGATGTCATTCTCAGTTTATTAAACTGTTGTGTTATCATTTCAAAATATTTCTCATGCTAAAGTGATCACCTTGTACACGTTCGCCGTTTTGGTCTCATAAGACGAATATTTCGGTTTCCATATTGCTTAGCGAAGTTCGAATTAGATTAATGATGCATGTTTGTTATGCCGTTAATATTGGAAACAGCTTCATTTTTAAGAGAAATTTCGTTCGGTGGAAAAATGCCCCTGCAATATTCGCAGACAATATTCATTTCGCTTCTTTACTTAAACGATTCTTTGTGACATCTGCGATAAAATAAGGAACTGACTATATTTTATTTCCTTATGTGCCTGACTTTGCCGTAGTAAGAAAATTCATATAGCTTTTGATATATAGATTCAGAAATATAAATTTTATTTCTTATTTCTATCCGTTATATGCATGATTATTATGTTTTCTTAATTGGAAGATATTAATAGTTACATGCATAATCCACTAATGACATAATTCTTGCTGCACATGGACTTACCTCAGGATTTTCATTGTAGTAACATTTATGTGTTAACCACGCATTCTCACATGGACTAGATCCCTCTGAAAAAAGGGATAAGGTATAGCTAATTAATATATATAAATATTTTCATATAAGCCAACACCGTAATTTTCTCAAAGCTCTCTTTTAAAATGGAATTCTGGCAGTAAATAGGGAACACTAATTTTAATAACAGATGCACCAGAAAAAGCTTATTTTTGTAAATTTGAGTCGACATTAGTAACGTTTTTGAATATCGGCCGTGTTAACGTCTCTTGGTATAGAAATAGGGGCACTGCTAAACTATCTGTAGAGACAAACTGAATTTTCAACGTATCATATATTTCATTCAGCACTTTTTTTATTAGATCATTGGAAAGATCTTGAAATTCTAAGATCCGTTAAAAAAAGCAGAATTGTGTGGGACCTATAAATCGTCTAAACAAAATCATAAACATTGGTCGCACTCGCTTCGTCGATTTCCGGCGTGACGTCATCGGATATGTACCAGCTAGCTAGCCCGGCTGCTATAGCGTCTTATTTATTACTGTTATTATAAATCAGTAAGTAGCATAAGCACAGTTATTGATACAAAAAAAAAAATTGTTTATTAAACTATTTTCACGAATTTTTATCAACAATGGCTAATAGTGAGCGCAAAAAGAAATTATAAATTTTGTATTGTTATTGTGTGTCAAACCAGTACGGTGAAAACACCTGCTAAAACGTTTATTAACAAGAATGATTTAAAAGGCGAACAAAATGAGACCAAAGTATACAAAGAGCGAAAAAGCGTACTACAAAGTCAGCATATTATGTTTGTGAGGACCATTTCAATATAAATATGTACATGTTAATTTATTTTGTTATTTTCTGACTGCATTTTTAAATGGGAAAGTTGTTTAAAGAAAAATTATATTAGAATTGTTAGTTTTTCTAAGTAACAAAAATATATTCACATAGTGTTTAGTCTAAATAGAGATATTTATTATAGGGTATATGAATAACAGGCTCCGTCTCAATCGTTGGCGGCGTTCTTAATAATTATAGCTGACTATTAGTTTTTCTTTAAATATATATTTTTACACACTCAAGTTAAGATATATAGATTAGTGAATTGAGAGCTCTTGTATTGAATACATCGAAGTAAAATATAATTTGAGTTTAAATCATCAAGTTTGTGTTTTACTAATTTCCCATAAACCTGCTTTTAAGTATACCTTTTTCCCATATTGGTTTAAAAAATTTTCAGAAAAACAGGGACAAAACGCCATTTTGTAAACATTGAGTTGCTGTTATACTGTACAGACTGTAACGTAAATATTATAAATGATTATTTCAATTTTGATTGTAGAGAAAAAATGCATTTTTTATTCGTCTTTACAGTTCCGTACTTTAAAATTACAGAAGTAATCCTTATGGTGAGACATCGTTGTTTGTCTGTCTTTACGTGAGAGCAGGGCAGGATTAAGCATGTTGTGAACCATAGGCTATTATAGATTTGGCGCCCATTGATAATAATAATAATAATACCATATTTAATAATATATTTTTAATACAAAATAAACGTTCAAACTTATTACTTAATGTTTTAATGTCTTTTTTATTTAATTTTTTATTAAAAATGAAAATACTATTTTATTTCAGCTGGAAACTGACATGAAAAAATGCGTATATTTTACATTAATGGACCGTGTTCCAACAAATATGAGATGAGAAATAAATCTAGATAGTATTTTAGAAAGTGATTTCATAAATCAATTTGCAGACCTATATACAAAAAAATTTCTATTTCCGAGTAAATTAGAAACATCTGCTATTTTTCTAATAAATAGTATGCCGATCACATTTCTGTATGAATATTTCATCCACGAATAAGCTTCCATAGAGAATTCGGACGCATTTAAGGATTTAAATTGCTCTATTGGGAAAGCGCATTGAGATATTATTGATTAATAGCCATTTCTGAAAGGCATATTTTACTTATTATTGATACGCAAAATATTCAGAGGCACACTTTTCAAACAATGGAATAAAATTGTCTTAAAAAGATACTTTTAAAAAATTTAATATTTACTGTCTAATGCATGAAAAACTTTAACAGTAAATTAGCCGAAAAACTTAAACAGTATTTATTTGTATATACATTTGAAAAATATTTATGTTTTACAAAGACTTTTTATTTTAATAAATTAATTTTATAATTTTTTTAAAAATATACAGGGTGAGCCACGGTGGGTGGAGTATTAGAAGTATATGGAGAACGGATCAACCGATTGCTTTGAAATTTTGGTTACCAAGATAATCGGGTATGATCTCTCCAACTAAAATATTTTCGAAAGTGCAGTGTTGCCACTTATGCGTAAAACTGGCAACAACTTCGTTATTTTAAATGGAATGCCCTGTATATTTTTGCATTTTTTGGTTCGTCGTCTCTTTCTGAGTAACTGTTGTTAATATTTCCCTATTATCTCAAGCGGTTTTCGAGATAATAATTTTTTTCTGAATTTATTGTCAAAAATTTGACTTTTAGTAAATCGTGTTTTCTCCTACCTACGCAGGAATTAAAAGATAATTTTTTAGTTGCAGTTAGGCAAGGCCTGGGGGCATCTCCTCCATTAATCAAATGTTTTAAATTTTATACAGGGTGAGTTAGAGAACGCTTTCTATAAGTGACTTAGCAAAATGCACGAAACTCAATTTTTTTAAATGAAACGTCCTGTATATTATTACTGATTCGGAAAGGTGATACATTTACCTATTGAAAAAGGTAATACACTCTATACCTAGTGCTCACCGTTTTCGATTTATGGACACTTTTCTGTAACCTTACTAAGAATATTAGTCTTTTGGTAGGTATCATGACGGGTGGGCCATGAAATTTTTATTTTGTCATTTTGTAATGACAACAGACATGCTACTTTTCTAAATAAATTTGACGTTAGTGATATTTGCAGTTAATTTGAATAGCTGTAGCACAAATATGGCAGAAAATAATTATACAAACACAGTTTTAATGGATTTGTTTATTATCCATGGACAGTACAATAAGATTATCAGCAGAACTTTAATTTAATGAAAAATATCCCAATTTGTCGCAGATGAACAACAGAAAAGTTCTACGAATTCGAAGGAATTTTATAAATTTTGGTTCAGAACTTTTCTGTTGTTCATCTGCGACAAATTGGGATATTTTTCATTAAATTTTCTACAAGTTAACTTACTACACGTAAATTTGTGATCAATAGTAACAGTAATGCGTTAGAAAAATGTAGGAAAATCAAAATTGTGTTACGCGTCTTTAGGAAAAACGTAGTACTATGAGATGAACAAAAACCGGATTGGTGTACTGGTATAACACATTCTCACGTACAAATGTTCATCCAGAATTTATGACAAAAATGGTCAACATCGTCAAAGTTATCTCATCACAACCACAAGCATCCGATTTGATAGAAGCAAGAAGTATTAACACTTCAATTGACCAGAGAAAACTGAAAAGGTTTAGTTATATTTATTATTTTTATAAAAGTTAGTATTACATACAAAAGATTTATTACACACTGTCAGAAAATAATCGTTTATTTCAGATCCATCCATTACATTATTTGGAATTTCTATTTGTTTAATTATTAATTGAATGTTCTTTTTTATTCATATAATATATGATTTGTATATTTTGCCTAACAAGTCTTTTATTCTCACACATTTTATATGGTATTTGTTTTCACAAAAATTTCACAAAAGACTTTTTAAATAATTTTAAATTTTAATTTTAAAAAATTGAAAATAATATACAGGGTGAGCCACGGTGGGTGGAGTATTAGAAGTATATGGAGAACGGATCAACCGATTGCTTTGAAATTTTGGTTACCAAGATAATCGAGTATGATCTCTCCAACTAAAATATTTTCGAAAGTGCAGTGTTGCCACTTATGCGTAAAACTGGCAACAACTTCGTTATTTTAAATAGAATGCCCTGTATATTTTTGCATTTTTTGGATCGCCGTCTCTCTCTGAGTAACTGTTGTTAATATTTCCCTATTATCTCGAGCGGTTTTCGAGATAATAATTTTTTTCTGAATTTATAGTTTTAGTTAAATGAAATTTCTACATGATTTTTCTAAAATTTTGATTAATATTTCGGAAAAGAAACCCATATGTTCTGGTTTCCACTAAGTTTCTATCTTAAGGCCACCTCTTTTCATTATACCGGGTGACACAGACTCACAGTACACCCCCCTTTTCTCCTTTAATTTCCCTGCTATTTTTCTGAAATTTAGAACATTGAATGCTTACTAAGAGGCACTTTTTGACATACTGGGAGATTTCCTTTCACTTCCGGTTTTACCGGAAATGATATGAACTTTCAATTTTTAAATGGGACACCCTGTATAATATATTGCATTTTTGAAATCTACATAACTTTCTGAATCCAATGATAACTCATAATTGATATTTCAACTATCAAAACACTCATCTTATTTTTCGATATACATAGAGAGAGAGCCATGAATCCACTAAAATTATTTCAATTTACAAAATATTGCTACACTAGTGAAATTTCTACTGAAATAGGTTTTGTAGTTCGAAGCGGGTGCAAAAAAGTATACTATAACGTGTTTTTTGATCATTTGAAATAATTTTAGGAGGTTCATGGCTCTCTAGATCGAAAAATAAAATAAGCGTTCTGACGGTTGAAATACCTTCTATGGGGTCCCATTGGATTCAGAAAATTATGTGGGTTTCAATACAATAATATACAGGGTGTTCCATTTAAAAATCGAAAATACCCTGCAGTATTACCGGAAGTGGAAAATATGGTGTACCATATGAGCCCGTGTCACCCGGTATATACAGACGATATTTCTAGGGTTTTAAAATTTTCTAGAAGGGAGTCATATGCGGACGACACACAAATCTTATGAAATTTTGAACTTTGACATTATAGAGTTGATATCCGTTAACTTAATTAACCCCGCCATTTTGGAAATAATAAAAAGTGGAAGTTGTGTTGAATTGTTGTGCCGCAAAATTCGTTATTACCTGTACCGAAGTAATTTTTTCCGTCAAGGATTGCCTGTTTTTTTGTACTATTTACGTCACTTGGGTATGTTATCGAACGCAGCAGGAGGCGTATAAGTAGTTTTAAGCAAAAAGATCCATTTTAACTTTAAGTAACAAGCATAAGGCTTGAATGGTGTGTATGGAACATCCGTTCCATATGCACCATTTTTTATCAAAAATTATCACAATTTTCACTTCAGTTCCTAATCACCAAAATACCATTTTTTGCCTGATATGCATGATTTCGTGCATATCAAGTCGATTTTCAGTACACTTCCCAAAATTCCCTTTATCTTTTTCGGCCATTATCTCATACTTGAACGAACGCATCCAGGCACGATGCAGCATGTAGAGACGACCAAGGATATGAACTATCCTCCGCCAGTACCGATTCTTCAATGGACGGACTGCGCTTTTAATCACAACAATAATCATAGCGCAGATGATTATTGTCATAAGCCGGTCTAACGGATCACGAGTGAAGAATCCACATAGGCGCGAGAGTGAATCTACCGTAGATCAATTCTCTCTCGATCAGATCTATCATAGACTGATCCACCTTCGTGGTTGCGTTGGTCTACGAAAGAATAGGTTCACTCTACCCTCGCGTTCTGGAATTCCTCGTGAGTCCGTGACCAAAGGCTTCAGTGGAAGGTTGAGCGGGCCTCACCTTACCATTGGTCATCGTCTCTACCGGGATCGTGTCTGCTAGCACCATTTTAAATTTTAGGAACTGACTTGAAAAGTGAAATATCTGGAATTTGCGATGCTACGTGGCGGTGTGAAAGGGTACCGGGGCACTTTCGTATATATACCAAGTGACCGCCTCGTGAAATCACATTCGAAGAGAATTCCTTTTCTGAAAGATCCACGGACGTCTAACGGTGTATATCATTTTGGAGAGTATTACAATATATTCTAGTATCTATTTCAAGTATAAATTAAATTCCACTCACTAAACTGCCAATTCATGTCCATGTAATATAATTCTCTTTCGGCAATCGATCACTCTCCTTTAAGCGCGGCCGTCGCGGTCGCTGACCCTTGTGGGGGTATCGTGGCTATGGTGGTAGACCTTGCTTAGTAAAGCTTTATATGTAGGATGATGATTATGTAATATTTCTTTATATATCTGTTTTCTTCTTTTATTGCATTCTAGTGGTAATTAAGTATTTGTGTTGACCATCTAGTTAACGACCCTCGCAATTGTGCGACAGAGACCCTTCGGCTAAAGCCAAAGAGGAGTGATCGAATCCTGTCTGGGCAGGAGTCTGAGTTGAATTGTGTATTGTGCATAGCGTCTATATAGTGCTGTATCTTTAGTTCAGGACGTTGCGAAACCTGTATACGAGGAAGCATTCATTGTCGACGGCTACCGTTAATCTATCGATATCGAGATATGGATATTATATTAAAAGCTTGTCCCGACCTGCGTTGAAGTCAACGGCCAAGAGCTGGTTTAGATGTTGTGATAGCGGCTGGTTGACTTAATCGAATATCGGTCGTTCCCTCCAACTATTACTGATTCACAAGAGAATGGTTAACTGAATCGTTGACACAGCCTTAATAATTGAGTAATTTAGTTGATTAATTTCCGATATTTTCCGATAATCCCCGGTATAACTAAAATCCATGTTATAAAGACCGAGTCGAAAGTAAAAATCATTAGTTAGTAAAATCTGTTAAAATATTAATCAGTGCCTGTTTTAATACGGTTCTTTTTGCATTATAGTCTAAAAATATTTCCGTTTACAGATGCCCCGAGTAACTATTGTAAATTGCATAACACGCTCGAATTTATTAAGTAACGTCTGTAGTACGACCCATACGTTTTAATTCAATTCAACGCGCATCCAAGATACGTCATCAAAGCAAGTAATAAAACTCTCAAGGAGCATCCAAAAAGGATCAGTCTGATCCAGCAGTAAACTTGTCAACCTGTCAGCAACACCGTCACTCGCTTCGAAATAACCGCCGCTTCGATTATAATTATTTTTCCGAAAAGTAAATATATTGGTTATTTCGAAGTGAGTGACGGTGTTGCTGACAGCAACACCGTCACTCACTTCGAAATAACCGCCGCTTCGATTATAATTATTTTTCCGAAAAGGATATTGGTAAGAATACAACGTGATCCGCTACTAGCCGTCCGTACCGCCTTCAGTTCAGTATAGATATTCGGAATTTATGCCATTTGTAAGTACCGCAGTAAAATACTACTAATCCAAACCAGAGAACCAGAGCTAATAATTAATTTCGCCGTTTGTACTTTGTTCTGTAAAACATTCACCAACTGAGCTGACATTTTCCGGTTATGGTGGTCAACGCAGTCTCAGTGAATGCCTTTAAGTCATAACGCGGACTTATCATACGCGCACCGGCGAAGGGTGCATTTCCCGGTTGCGGTGGCATCCTCCAGCCCCCAGCGTATGCTTTATGTCAAGTTTCTTTGAGTAGACAGGAAAATATTTTTTTTATTAAAATTCCGTATTTCGTAATCAAAAAACCCTACATATAGGGAGAGAATATCTATAGCTGATTGAACGCCTTCTCATAGTTTCGCGTCCTAGTGGACAGCCGCTTGATTACCGTAGCCGACTGCTTTTCCCTGCGGTAGCAGAGTTCGCTCCGTTCGCACTCATACTTGGACCGCCGGCGCCGGCCGTAGTAAATTCAACAATATTTAGTTTTACCCTTGTTTGCCAGCTCGCGCTATATAGACGTTGAGCCAAGGTGCCGACCAGGCTCATCTTTCCAGAGTAAGGTTATCATACGTCGTTCGATTCCTTTCTGGACCAGGAATCGAATGGTGTATGATAGCCTTCTGGATTTGGCAGCTTAAGGCCGCCATACTGAAAAAAATGCCGCCATTTTGGTGTTTTTCACGTTTTTAGCGTTTATTTCAATTTGGGTCATTCTGGCACAAAAAACTGCGATTACCAAATTTGTAGAGCGTCAAATTTTCTTTACAATGAATAAATAAAAGTTGTTAAACATTTTACCGTTAGGCCGCCATATAAAAAATATGGCGGACATAAAATTTCTTTTGTCTCTTTCTACAATTTTAATGCTTGTAAGATGATTTACAATAAAATAAAGAAAACTTATTTTTTATTAGAACATTTTTTGATAACTTTTTATCCCCACCTCCTACATACTAAAGTTAGTATTATGGTAGGTGCAAGCAAAAGTTGTCAAATTTATATCTTATTTGAAATATAAAAAAAAAACAAAAAAATTAACAATTTATAAGCAAAACTAATCCTCATCCGAATTATCTTCCTCAAACAGGTAGTACTTTTCTTCTTCCTGAGATGGGGTGTTTGTGCAGTTTTTAAGCCGACACATGTCAGTGCATTGTAAATTGTTCTTTATGCACCAGGACATAAACTCCACAACTGAATCAGGGGCTGGGGAACAATCCATCCAGTCTAGATCCAGGGAAATTTTTCCATAATCATTTTTTTTAATCCAGCCATGGTTTTCTGGTTCTGGAAGATCTGACTGATTGTTTAAATACATTTTCCATATAAAAGATTGGTAATTTGCACGAATAATGTGCTTATACAGGGATCGGCAGAATACACTTTAAAATTTAAAGTATAAAGTATGCTTTGGAATTTCTTGACAGTTGTCAAAATATTGGATCGGCAGAATTCACTTTATAATTCCAACTGGAAATAAATATTTTAAGTATGGAGGTATCAATATGTAACAAAGAATTTTACAAAGAAAAAGAATGGGTGTTATTTTTAAGAAAATTTGTGTGGGTTAAGTAGCTGCCTTTCTCTCCATACACTCTTCTAACCGGCCGACGAACGAAATTACTCATTACAGCTCTTAACACCGTGCCAGGAATTCCATGAATTTCGTCGCGAATCGCTCTTTTAATTAGTCGATGTTTCGTGCCCTTGGTCGAAATACCCGACTTTTGAGAAAACCGCACAAAAAATATCGAGTGCAGTCAAATCGGGTGATCTGGCAGGCTAATTTATGTCACCACGACGTGAGATTAGACGTAAAGGGATTTCTCTTGAGGTAGTTAATCTTACATCTTTTGATTTTTTTGTGTTTACTGATCGCTGACGACCTGAATGTTTAGCGTTGAGCGTTGACAACGAATCTTCCAGTTCACTATTTCCTGATCCAACACATAATTATTGTAGACGCGATGAAACATTTCCCACGCCAAAAGTTCTTCTAAAATCACGTTGCACTTGAATAGTACACTTATTTTTGATAAAATCTTCAACACAAAAAATTCATTGGTCTAAACGGCAATCATTTATTTTGACAACTGTCAAAATAACTCCAAAGCATTCCTTATTTAATGGATAGAAACTTCTAAAGTTTAAAAAATGTATATTGAATTTAGAGCAATTTTATTTTAAATTGTAAAATCTATTCTTCCGATCCCTGTATAAGGCATTCTGGTATGGTGGCAAATTGTAACGACTGAATTATTCTCGAGGTAAGACAAATTGATATTAAATTATCAATTGTGCCGTGAAGAATAGAAACAAACACAAATGTCAACAAATCGACATTTAACATCGCAGTTTCACAGTTTTTTTGCACTTTGTTTTGTTTTATGATGTTATAACAATAAAATCTCTTTCCATGGCACAACTGATGATAATTTAATAGCAACTTACCTCGGGAAGAATTAAGTTGTTAGGAGGTTATTGGTGGGAAAATATTAACTTGTGACCCATTATCGGAAAGGAAATTTTATGTTTAGTAGATATTTTGAAAAAAAATGTATAGGGTGCTATTTAAAAAAATGACAATGAAGTCACATCCAGTAAAACCGGAAGTAGTACCTCCATATTTTATATGCTGAAAAGAGCGTTTCGTGGGCCAATATATATTCCCCAATTAAAAAATTAAATAATTATATTTTCACTGAATTATGACTTTGGTCGTTTTTTAGAAGACACCCTGTATATTAAAATTTTTTGAGGGAGTACATAACCCATTTTTAACAAAATCTAAAAGAATTTTTTTAATATTAAATAGATTAAAAATAGCGCCAAAATTAAACCTGTTTTAGTGCACAAAGAAATTACAATAAAGAAATAAAAGTAGGCTCTAATAGTTTTTGAAATTTGTATTTTTGTAAAATGATCATAAACTATTAGAATTATTGCAGAAAACGGCAAAGAAAATTATATGTCCGCCATTTTTTTTATATGGCGGCCTAACGGTAAAATGTTTAGCAACTTTTATTTATTCATTGTAAAGAAAATTTGACGCTCTACAAATTTGGTAACCTCAGTGTTTTCTGCCAGAATGACCCAAATTAAAATAAACGCTAAAAACGTGAAAAACACCAAAATGGCGGCCTTTTTTTCAGTATGGCGGCCTTAAGCTGCCAAATACAGAAGGCTATCATACACCATTCGATTCCTGGTTCAAAAAGGAATCGAATGACGTATGATAACCTTACTCTGGAAAGATGAGCCTGAAACAAGATTTTTAGGGGTCTGGCTCAACGTCTAATACAGCGTGTCTACTTTTAATGGCCCCCCCTTCACAACTTAGTTATTAGTTATCCAATTTTAACCAAATTTGGATCGGTGTGAATGACCTTTGGTGTGATCTTTTTGAATTAAACAAAATTTATTTTTGTCAGTGGCGTGCATTTTCATTAAGAAAAAAGGGGTCGATTTTTCGAGAAGTCATATTAGGCATTATTTTACAGAAAAACTAATACAAAATTATCAATCAGCATGCTTTAGAACCCCCATGCCGAAAATTTTACAACATTTTGATTAAGGGTTTCCGAATAACGGGTCCAGTAAAAATACATTTTTTCAATAGTAAATAATTGACAGCTTGAAAATGGTTTGCGTTTTGAAAAAAAGTCTTTCCTCATTTTCAATTTAAATTGATTGTGCATTTTTATTAAGAAAAAAGGGGTCGATTTTTCGAGAAGTCATATTAGGCATTATTTTACAGAAAAACTAATACAAAATTATCAATCAGCATGCTTTAGAACCCCCATGCCGAAAATTTCACAACATTTTGATTAAGGGTTTCCGAATAACGGGTCCAGTAAAAATACATTTTTTCAATAGTAAATAATTGACAGCTTGAAAATGGTTTGCGTTTGGAAAAAAAGTCTTTCCTCATTTTCAATTTAAATTGATTTACTCTCTCCAAATACCTTCAAAAGTTTCAAAAGCTGCAAGCAAAAATTTTTCAATGGACGATAAAAAAATATTTTAACCGGTCCTGTATTATTTGGGCATTAAGTCATAAAAAATGATCTTATGTGATAATAAATCAATTTTATACCAAAAGAAAAAAGGTTGCTCTGATATTAAATTAAACTATTTTTCGAAAAACAAACCGTTGTCAAGTTAATTATTTACGACTGCGGCATTTCAAACTGAGCACATGATGTGATAGACTAAATCAGTTTAAATTGAAAATGACGTATGACTTTCTTTCGAAACACAAACCTTTTTCAAGTTATCAGTTGTTTACGACTGAAAAAATGGATTTTCATTTTTCACTGGGCCCGTTATTCGGAAACCCTTAATCAAAATGTAGTAAAATTTTGAACATGGGGGTTCCAAAGCATGCTGATTAATAATATTGCATTAGTTTTTCTGTAAAAAAATGCCTAATATGACTTCTCGAAAAATTTACCCCGTTTTTCTTAATAAAAATGCACCCCACTGACGAAAATAAGTTTTGTTTAATTCAAAAAGATCACACCAAATGCCGTTAATAGTAACCAAAATTGAAATCGGATAACTAATAACTGAGTTGTGAAGGGGGGGCCATTAAAAGTGGGACACGCTGTATATTAAAATTAAATTGTACATAATTACCGCCTTTGGTTTATAACTGCAAATTACATTTTTAATTGATTGCTGTCCAATTTTGTTTTATTAATTTGTAACAAACTGCCGAGGAATAAAGATTTTTTTGTATGATTAAATTCCACGAGTTGTCATTTCTGTTCTGGACCTCTAATTAGACCCGTATGAGAAATTATCCAGACCGAAAAATTGGTAATCATCTCAAACGACTCTTGTAAAAATTCGTCATCTTCACTGCAGTTGTAACCTGGTCTTTCTTGGAAACCGCCAAGGGAGAAAGTGCTGTTTCTTGCATTTTAAAATAAGAAACTAGCGCCCGAGATTTCGTTTTAAAAAGATATTACAAAGTTAGTGAGTACTGTTTGACATAGGCGCACCCAGAGTTTGTTCTTTTGGGGGTGGGGGGGGGGGGCATCATACAAAAACATTGTGATTGAAGTTTTATCATTGTATTTTATTAAATAAGAATCGCTACATACAATCTGCAATCAGATTGTAATAATGTACGTGTGCTAAAAAATCACATATAAAATACAAAAAAAGGAACATTGTAGTTATAACATAGAAACAAAACTAACAAAAAATAAAATAAAAAAGAGTCAAATAATACAATACCAACGAAAAACAATATTCGTATTCAATATTGAACAATTTTTTTTTCTTTCTTGGGGGGGGGCTGGCCCCTTGCCCCCCCTATGGGTGCGCCTATGCTGTTTGAAGATAGTACGGTGCAAACAGCATAGCTTAGCTTACGTAAGTACGCATCATTACATACCAAATTTGTTTGATAGGTGAAAATAAATTTTAAAATTCATTTTTACATATTCGCTATGCGCAAAATTTCTAGTAACGCCGCTCACGGTTAATAGATTAAATCTTTAGACCCCTAATTTGTCAATGTCACGACATATGATTGTCAATGTCAAGAATGACAGTATAACATAAAATAAAATAATGGCGGGTGTAGTTTTGCATACCGGATATATAATAGCTCTTAACATATTTAGGAATATTATGAGTATCATAACTGCCACAGATGTCGGTTTAAGATATTTAAGGCTGTTGTAATTCATAACATCCGTGATTTGTTCAATAGTTTATCGGTTTCAGAAAATAAAGACTTTATTAATGAATATTATAAGAAGCAGGAGCAGTAGTAGTGATACATTTCAGTATTTAATTATTATTGTTTGGAATTTTCTATCTGTTTGTATTAATAAATAGCCCTATAGTCTCATTATTTATTATGTCACCTGTTGACAGTTGTTGACAGATCTGTATTGTAATATTACCGTCCAAGCTGTTGGTATGGAAATAAATATTACTGTACAACTTTAGTTATGACTTACTCACCAGCCTACGCTTTTGTATATGTAAACAAAGGATTAATATCCTGAAACCGATAAAACAAATTACGCATTCCACTAAATTTTGTGTATTAGTGAAAGGATCGAAGAAAATTGGAATTTGGTCAATTGAAACGTGAAACATACCTATAGAATATTTTTGCCGTAATTATTTTTCGGAAATATTTTCGGAAGGTAGGTACGCAGCGCTGTGAGGATGCTCTGATTTTTCTCTCTCTACAAAGTGCTGGCTACATATACGTCAATCTCGGCTCCCACAGATTTCCATCAACATGGGGAGAAAAACGAAATAACATTTTTACAGATTTACTGCAATAATTTCTGAATAAATTGTGATTAGTCATGGTTTTACTTGACTCTTTTCAACGATTTGATCAACGTTGCTCGTGTTTCAAGGTTATGTTTCCGCACAGAAAATTTGTAAAACTTTATTTTACGGAAAGTGTCACTAACATTACAGCCTAGAACACAACATTTATTTGCAGGTGCGCTTAATTTATCCCCTGCATGTATCGTATATAACCGAAAAACACTTTTAAATTACGGCTCTTCTCGTTCAAACAACGATTTTTATTATTTGACAGTCTTGACAGCACAAAACATATCTTGACCTTGACGAATGGGAAAGGGAAAATTAGGGGTTTAAAATTTACAATTATGGCCACCGCAAAAAAATTTCCTGAAGAGAGGTTGGGACCATTTGGTGTAGAACTTGCACTGGAGTAGGCTCTCCACTGGAGTAGTTTTCCACGCACACCAAACCAAAACACTTTACATACACTCGACGCGCGTTTCGCCAACCAAGTTGGCATCATCGGGAGATGATTAAAAACAGTTTTTGCATATAAAAAGGGTTTAAACAATATTCATTTTTCATGGCACGTTAAAAAGAAAAAGATGTACTTTCTTGTTCCTATAGTTGAAAGGTGTCACCCCGCCCATGAATATGGCCCCCACTCTCATTCGGGCAAACATATTTAATATGATAGAAATATCATCCACTGTTAAAACATGAAAGCTTTAAAAGTTTTATCTCATTTAAAATATTTTCTGTATTCGGAACAAAAAGTTCGGCACCTTTTTTTTTCAAACGATAACTAAAATGTAATCACAGTAATTTATTTTCTAAGTTGCTATCCTAACTACAAAATTGCATTGTAAATGCGCGTATAGACACGCGAGCTGAACCATTCGTGAACCACTCACAACACGTTCGTGGAATTTATTTATCACAACGAACCTTTCACGATTCATAGTTGAGCCGAACAGACGACGAGGTGACACGGAACATTGAAAACACGCGAACCTACCACGACGTCGGCCGTCAAAACTGCGGCTGTGATTTCCTTTGTGTTCGTCAAAAATAGCGACAGATAGTGGATCGCCGCGAATGGTTCGCGAGCGGTCGCTGCTACGTTAAGGGCTCCTGGCTCCGTCCAAATTAGGTTCACAAGCGGTTCACGAACGATTCGGCTCGTGTGTCTATACACGCCTTAAGAGGCGACTGTCAAATGCACGATGAAAGTGTGTACGCCTTAATTTCTCATTAATCTTAAGGATTGTACAATCGCCAACATAAACAGTTATAAAGCGATATAATTAATTAGTTAACAAAGAAGACTTTGTTTTTATACCGTTTATATTTAGATTCCGTAATTATAATTATGAGAGTAAACGAACTAACCTCTTAATTATTAATAAGAGTTTCTTGTAAACTTGATAAATGAGCAAAAAATTAATGAGAAAAGCGAAAGAAAAGTATTTTCTTGTTATCTGAGACCCATAGAAAACACACAATGTTAAAAAACTTATTTAATAGAAAGTCTAACAATATTAATTAAGTAACATGCAATGTTTCACATCAAATTTAATCGTTGAACATGGGAGATATAGAATATTAAAATTAATTTTTTTTCTCGTCTCTCCAAATTTCCATTGGTACAGGGTGTAATCCTGATACATCAAAATAAAGGTTGAGAAAGTCAATTTTCAGAGAAAATGAAACTTTCATTATCTTTCAATCAAAAGATGCAGGCTGGAACATTAACTAGCAATTTCTCTTCTCCCTACCATTCTTGATAACAATCGCAATAATTACCATTTCTTCTGTCGTTAAGTCAAAAACAACCAAGTCCAGAAGGTTTCAGAGCTGATATTTTGCAGACATAGCCCTTAAGTCAATTGCGTGCAAAAATTCTCATGGCGGCCACCTGTATGTGGCGAGAGGGTGAGCTGGTGTTCTTATGATATTGAACTACTTTATTGAATTTTTTCTAGTTCAGTAATATATAGCGTTTGTCGCATCTTCATATGAATCTGTAAGTATGCGAGAGATTAAAGATGAAGGTCAGATCACAGATGGCAGCAATGGCTCGTATCTGAGGCCAATAGTGTTGGGGATCTCACAGTCACTATAAGATTAAATTATGTCAATTATGTTTCCGATTGCTACTTATTAACACCGATGGGAAATAATGGGCAGATTCCAATCAACTGGACAACCAGTTAATGAACTTGATTGTAAAAGTAATGGATATAACAGGAGATATTCATGATAGGTAGTCACCCTGTTTTATTGATTTGTTTTACAAGTCGATTCTTCCTGAAGAGGGGTTGGAACCTTTGGTGTAGAACTTACACTTGGAGTAGTTTTCCACACACACCAAAACACTTTTGCACACACTCGACGCGCGTTTCGCCAACCAAGTTGGCATCATCGGGAGAAAAGTTTTAATCATCTCCCGATGATGCCAACTTGGTTGGCGAAACGCGCGTCGAGTGTGTGCAAAAGTGTTTTGGTGTGTGTGGAAAACTACTCCAAGTGTAAGTCGATTCTAATATTCAAATTTTGCTATGATATTAATACATATAACGAATTACGAAATAAAAACACGCTTCTTTCCCTGGAGCAAATCAGATATTTATTTATTAAACGATTAGGCGAACATGGTAAAGGCTTAGGAGTAGAATTTAAAGGAAAATATGGGATTGGCTTAGATTAAAAGCAGAATTGGTACATTCCATATCTTTTTGAACAAGCTCGTTCTTTTACAGAAATGTTTACATTTCCAGTTGACCCTTATCATGGTATTCTGGACAGTTTTCAATTGTATGTATATGTATATTTCATATCATAAAATTCTCACTAAGCGATAAGCATGAATGGTACTCTCAATTTGTAAGATGTAAGGTGTATGCGGTACATTTACAAATTTGTGAGGACTTCTTTCTCCCAGCATTTCAGTTTCACGAGGAATGGGTTTTCCTCGTAGATGTATTGGATTTGATCCTTTTTATTTTATGTTGCATCGGCCGAATCTTGGTTTCACTTTTCTGTTATTACTCGATGAATATTCATAGATTCTAAGTCTTCTGTACAATTTCTTCGATATTTTATGTCAGCGTCAGTTTCTTTGTTATTCTACCAAAGATGGTCTACATCAAATTTTGTTTTAATTCTAACTCCAGATTTCTGTCACAAAAAAAAGAACACAAATACCGGGTGTAAATGAAATTAGGCTCACCCCTATAACTTTTTTGTTTTTTCAGATATCATGTTGAAATTTTGGCAGTTGCAATAACAAGTAAATTTGAATTAATGCATGTTAATAAAATGATTTGAGCACTTTCGGTTTCACCGGAAATGACCGTAACATCTATTTTTTAAATGGAACACCCTGTATATTTTTACATTTTTGGATTCAGGGATTCATTCTGCACACGATGGTAACAACTTCGAGGAAGAAATATAACCTCAAACATTTGTTTAGGATAATTTAAGTTGGCATCTAGGGAGACATGACTGCTGAAAAACTTTTCGTTCTGAGCCGTTGAGTATTGGAAAAATAAAATCAGGATATTACGTGAGCTAACTTTGCCGCTAATATCAAATATTAAAAAGGAATAAGGGTGCTTTTTCGTTGGGGGTGAGTGTCACCCCAACCCGCAGGGGTTTCAAAAAAAGTGACTATTGGAACGTGTAGATCGTCGAATTCTACTCCAAAAAAAACCTCTATGATGTTATTTAATATCCGCTGAGTTACAGAGGTTGAAAAACGTTGATTTTCAAGCAAAAACACACTGATTTTTCAATGGTTTTAAGCAAATTATTCAAAGAGGATCATATTTTCGAAAAAGTTTGTCATAACAAAAAAGTTAGCTAATGAAATAACAAAAATAATTCATGAAATAAAATTTTGTTTAGGTCCATCTTTGCCGAGATACAGTTCATGTTATGTGCATTTGAACGTAACCTTGAAAAGGTCACGCGCTCCAAACAGTCATAACTCTGGTTTAAAAAAACCTTTTGACATGTACTTACATACCTTGAATCAAATTGAAGCTTATTACAGTAGCTTAAAATTGTCTTTGGATAATTTTGATATCTACTAAACCAAAAATGATACAAGAAAAAAGGCAAAATTTTGATTTTTTACAAAAAAAGTGGCTGCACGTTTTTTTGTTTTAATTAATTCCAAATTGAAAAAGAAAATTCCAAATTATGGTTTTTGTTAGTCACTACTATTATGTGCACGCTTAAATTTTTTTCACCGTGATGGATGCATTATCCAAAAGATTTTACACTTAATGTATTTTGAGAAATTTTTAAATAATGAATTTTTTTAGCTTTGAGGTTAAATAACTTTTCAGGGAAGAATTCTAGCTGAATGTTACCAATACCAAAAATAATGGCAATATACTAAGTTTGTATTGCTTTGACCTACCTGACCTTAAAGAGGATTAAAAGACCTTCTAAATGATTTATTTTGATGATTTTTAGCGTTAATTGCAAAGAAGATAATATGGCCGAAATAAGAAGCGCGCCTCATTTTAGCAATTTACGATATTGCTCGTTTGGCAATAATTTAGTCTCGGAACTTCGGAATTGTTGATTTTTTAACTTTAGGGGTGGTCCTCATTCTCTTAGGGGCAAGAGCAATTATTTTTCTTATTAGAGGTTGAGTTTTATGTCTGAAAATGTAAGAGTCTCCTAAGAAAAATTCATCCATTTTATCCCTTTTATATCGGCCATATTGAGGGTACAACATAAAATTGTTTAGTTCTAACTTCACATTCGTGATCAGTGACTTCCTTAATTTTAGGGGTGGTTTTCATCCTCTTAGGGGTAAAAGCAATCATTTTTCGTTTTAAGATATAAGTTTATATCCTAAAATATAAAAATTTGCAAATAAAAATTTCTACTTGCTCAAAACAAACAAAATATGTAATAGGTACCCCTATTATATCGGACATATTAGGGGTGCAATCGTGAATTTTAAAATTCCGATTTGAGATTTGGAATCAGCGGCCTCAAACACATAATACATTAATTTTTTTTTTAATATCTAACTGTTAATACTTGAGTCAGTTGAGTCATTAAATTTTGGACTTCAGGGATGGTTTTCACCCTTTTAGGGGTAAAAGCACATCTATTCCTTTTTAATATTTAAAGTTGATGCCCTAAGGTTCAAGAATCCTCAAAAAAATTTACAAGCAGTTATAGAATTATTTCGAAGTTTTGAATACTTTTTGGCACCAAGTGACTGTATTATATATAAATACAATAAAAATAAATTTGAAAAAAATTCTTCAACAATAATTGAAAAACACAATTGATATAATATAATACAACAAATAACATAAATTTAGTACCTATATTTAATTTTCTGCACAGACATGTACTCAATATTATTACAAGAAGTGTTATAATACCAATATGTAAAGCAGGAGAAAAAACTCGTACGTCTAATTACAGATTAATTTCTCTCACCAGTATAACATCAAAATTCATTAAAAAATGTATACAAACTACACTAGAATTTCCTACCCGAAATACTACCTTAGCATAAAATCAGTTAGGCTTTAGAGAAGTAAGGGAAAATGGTATGTTAAAGAAAAGTATTACAGACGCTTTCAATAAAAGTAAAGAACTATTAGGAGTATGCCTAGGCCCAGCAAAGTCCTTTAACACTGTGTCTTCTACTGCAAAAACTCTATTCACTTGGAAAGCCCTGCGCAATAGCATTATTTTTCTCTTTTTTGTATTTCCTGTTATATCCAACATTCAAGAGTAGTCTGTCATATTCTTGAAACAGTTTCCCTTGCTTTTCACTATAATCTTCTAGATTTTCAGGATCTAAATTTATATGGAAGTGGAAGAAGTGCAATTTTAGGTTCATTGGGGAACCCAGAGGTTCTCTAAATTCTTAAGAAGTTCAGTCACTATGTTTCTATATAGTGTGGGTTCTTCATGTTTCTAAGAAATCCTTCCATGATGTACAAAAGGTACATGTTTCAAATACTTCAAAGAAAAATTCCTTAATTATTTAATGTGAAAACAAAAGAAGATAGTCCTCAAATTCGAAAACTCTTAATAGATACAAATTTTGAAAACACGACGAATAACTTTGCGAGAGCAGTATGATGGGTGGGTTTTAGAAATGGTATTGAAGGATTTCTTGGAAACCCGAAGAACCAAGACTATAGAAACATTTTGTATAAAATTCCCTTAATTACTTCCCCACAAGGAAATATAGCGATATATAGCGAAATATAGCCTACATATTCCAAACACATATTTTAATGCTGTTAAACACCATGTATCATATTTATATGCAAATGTTGAGTGATTATCACAAAAATAAATCTGTTTATTAATTTTCAAAATGTTTGAACGAATGAATTCAGAAATATTAAAAAAAAATATTAATGAGACACAAATGAGTATAAAAATTACATAATGATAGATATATTGTAACAGATTCTTATTCAAGAAATTTTAAGAAATGATCAAACAAACTACCATGTGGCTTATGTCAGTTTTGTAAAATTTGGAACGTAAATATAGAATAATGTGCGCATGTAATGTGCACCATGTAATGTATATACATGTATTTACAAAATAAAAATATTGTTGATAATGTTATCAATAATCTACAGTAGCTATTAAGCAGTAATAAAATATTCGTTATCTATTAACATGTCGTTTGAATCACCACATAAATCGAAGAGAATTTAATAGTTACCATGTTCCGTATATTTGTAATATGAACTAAGCTAGTATTTAGTATGTCAGATGTAGATTTATTTGTAAAATGACAACTTCTCATAATTGGAATAAATTGCAGAAACTGTTTTGCAGTGAAGTGGCTGTATTATCTAAGAACTATATACTTAAGACCTGATACATATTATATTATTTTGACTTACTTTGCGTATCACATTTTCTGATTGCTGGTGCAAAGACTTCTTGAAACTCTTCAGGCAAAACTGCAATGGTTGCATCTACGTCTATAATACCGTCATCATCTATCTAAAAAAAAACATGTTTTGAGAGAAGAATACACCATTACATTTACTTAAAAACGGGTTTAATTTATTTGTTCCTAAAATTAAAGGACATTTTTATACAATAAGGACCACGGGCGCATGGACAAGAAAGGAAATGAAGATAATAATTGACACACGGCATTTACTATACGCCGATTTGTCGAACGGCATGTAAACTTTGCGTAGTAAAGCTATATGATGAAAATATTAGCATTCTCCAACCAAGGGCGCGGGCTGATCACAATAAAACAAAATAGTGATTCTACAAATATAAAATACATTTTATAAAATAAAAATATTATACCAAATCTTTTATTTGTAATCATTTAATTATTTGTTTTCTTTTCTGCAGTTAAATACTTTTAGCTTTGTTCGCGGAGCAATCCTGAACATATCCTGAATTAATACTTGAACTCATCTCGAACATTTCAAATGCGCATGCGAAGTTCTGAATCTTCTCGAATTTTAACTAATCCGCGAACGTTTTATGAATGTATTCTGTGTTCAGTTCTGCTCTTGGTATCTAAAAATATAACATACACTTAAAAATATCCTAAAACATGCATTATAATGTGCTTACTTTGATAAATAACGCGTTAAAGATAAAAGGAAGGATTAAGGAAATTAAACAAATAAAATAATATAACATAACCCCACAAACACTGACAGGCCAACAACATAAATAACATAATACTGCGATACGCATGCGTCGGATTCGAAATTCTGGCCCGTGTCCGGGGATGCATTGGACACATTCCGAACAAGTTCAAAATTATAAATCTGTGCTCCGCGAACGCAAAATTTTTAATCCCTAACTTGCATTTTGTGCACCGCGAACGCCTAGTTTCAAACTGCGCATGAATCTGATGTCTGAATACGTTCGGGATTTCTACCGCGAACAAAGCTATAAGTTAATATATTAATATATATGTAAAAATAGGTCTTTCTGTTATTTAAGTATTTGCAGCGAAATAAAATAACGATAAAGTCTGTTTCATCTTTTTAAGACACTCAAAAAAGGCGGCTTTGTTTGATGTCGATAAAAACCTCAAACGGGCCGGGTGTTTTTATAAGTCTTAGAAAGATGAAACCGACTTTACCAATCTACTACAGGTGATCCAGTCTATTAGTGGAGAGCATATATAAATAAATACATCCCACTAGTGTCCCTGTTCGCCCCAACGTGGTTTTTATTGTACATATTTTCTTTACGAAATTGTAATTGTAGTTTATTTCAGTTCCACCTTAATCTACAAAAAATTTTATTTATTTGTAATAAATACAACTAAAAAAAGAAATAGTTAAAAAATCAAAATCAAATAAGATGAGGAAAGCAACAAGTGGAAAAGTAAATTTAACATTTCGTCAAATTCTGTATTTACATGTGACAGAGTGAGAAAAAAACTTATTAATATTAATTGAAAGTAGATGTTACACAGAGGAGTGAACACGAAAGGGAATATGGGTTATTGACAACCAGAATTTATTACATTTATTATTATTTAAATGGAGACTTGCCGAAAGAGGCACACGTGACAAGATTATTATTATTACTCCAATCATAGTCGTGGTCAAATCAATCTTGATTATGTTCTTCGATTCCTGAACGAAATTAAATAACAAATGGGAAAGATGACAAACCATCGACAAACGATTTCTCTTCGTTAAAATGTAAATACCTCCCTCTAATGTCCATGTTCACACCCTGTGGTCTTTACTATACATATAAACTAAGTAACTCACACAAGCCATTTGAGCCATTATACACATTATATAACATTTGAATTTTTCATCATCACTAAAATCACCGTTCCTAGCATTTTCTATGGCACCTAAAAATAACTAATGTTACTACTTAAATTTATTCGTATAAAATAAATAGTTTAACATCTAATTATTTATTAGCTCTACGACAAATGAGGCTGATTTAATTCTATAAGAAGATATAATATGTCTGTATTCTATAGTGGAGACTTGACGTGACGTGAAGTTAACACAATTTGGGTAATATATTCTAGCTTCAGTCGCCGTGGAAAGTAGTCGTTTCTGAATTCATTTTCGTAGAAAGAAGAATTGAATCTATACAAGTATAAACAGCGTGTAAAAAGTATTTTCTGCATACGTATATCTTCATACATGTGCCACATATTACATATAAATGGAAGGAGATAATCGATAAATATGGACGGAAATAACCAGTAGCATTAGATATGTTCAAGGCATTTAATTGGCTTTCTAAACCAGTTACCATAGTTTGAATTTGTAGATATCAACATTTTAATTACATTTAGATCGACGGGTCATCATCAGAAAAACTTTCTACCAAATTCGATGTTCCACAAGAATCCGTGGCGCCAACGCTCAGTTTTGCTATGGTAGGAAGCTCCATTCAAGCTCACTCTTTCAAAGACAAAATAATATGGCTGACTCTTTACATCTTTAGTCAGTAATATAAGAATGATCTTGTTAACGTTAATTCATATAAAACATGTGCAATATGATAATTAAAAACATGTTGTTTACTATATTTCTAGTTTAGTTGAGTTAGACCATGCAAGTAATTGGGTAGCAGTATTGCATATTAATAAAATTAAGAAATTATCGTAGGATGTTAAACTCCAATGCCATTTAAAAAAATCTTTGCTGCATAACTTTGTTAATTTTACCTTCAGGTGAACCAGTTTCTTGTACACATGTGTTGTGAAGCATGTCTGCCAGTTCTTGCATTTCTTCGCTTAAACCCTAGAAACATAAAATCAATCATCAGATCCGTAAAATAAATTATAAATTAGATCACTAATGAAATTTCGGTATAGACAAAGCCTGTTATAAGAAATAACATATTTCCAAAAGCCTAGGATCAATAAGTTTATTCTATTGACAATAATCTTAACATTAGTATCAGATAGAAACAAAGCGTAACCTTTACATGATTCAAGAATTTCAGTTGATATAATGATACTTTCGTTACTCGTTTAAATAACCAATTTAGCCGGTAATATTGACAATTATTTATTTATTTATTTAATTATTTAATTCTTGTTAAATACACTGCCAACTACAGGGCGGGAGGGTTGGAGTATAATACAAATAATAACAATAATACAATTAAACGTCAAATGTACAAAACATGGAAATTGAAATATATTTGCTTGTAATAAATAAAAGATCGTCGTATTAGGTCAACGTTTGATATAAACTATCAGTGTTTTTAGATTACAGCTAAATAAATTAACGGCTGCTGTTATCGTAATAATTACTAGTGTATATAAGAGAGAGCTGCAGGACATTTGGAATAGTAATTAGCCATCGACCAAAATTTCGAGTATCACGAGATGGGTATCAAAAGAAACAATTTTCTTTATGGAGGATGTTGCGGTCGGTAAAAAAAAAAATTACGAAAATTACGAAATATCGAACTCACTCTAATTTCGTGTGAGTTTTTTTTATGTATTTTGCCGCCTCAAAGAATTTTTTCCGAGCGAGTGTCGGTGCGTGGCGTCGCATTTTATAGGCGGCTTCGTGTCGGGAAAATCTTTTAGGCTTTTGTAGCGATCCTTCGAGTATTAAGAAAGTTATTAACGTTTCAATACTCCCGTGTCGGAGGATTGTGTAAAATTTGTGAGATTAGAAAGAGATGTGAGAACAATGACCGCTTCAGGAAATTTGCATATTTTAACCCAACTTTTTTGTGAAAACGTCAAAATTCCACTTTTTCGTTCGCTTCTACTGCCTCGAAAATCGCAACGAAACCGAGCGATTTACGATGTAGTTCTAAGTTGAACCCACTACCTTGAACTTCCTATCAGAATGGCGGCCCGGCGGCGATTTTTCGATTGGAAATAACATTCAAGGATTTCGTGTTTTCGCAATTTTTTCAATTTTTCAAATTTCTCCTGTAACGATTTAAGTTGCAATTAGTTACAGCAGGTTATAATTTCTATTTTGCGTATTAAAATAAGACTTCTCGCAACTGAATAACCCTGTATTAGCATTTGATCGGTATGTGGTAGAAAAAATACAACAAAAACGCCACAGCGGATGAACGTTGTGAACGAGGCTCGTCCCGGGCCAGAGAGAGCGTCTTTTGCCTTTCGAATTTTACCTAGGTAAGTCATACATTTCTTGTAGTCGCTTAAATATCGCTATTCATAAAATTTGCTTATTAATTATTGCTTCAGCTTTATTGTGCTATAGTAAAAATAATAATTTGTCAAAATAATTACCGTATTTCGTATTATTTCCATATTTTGGATTATTTTCAGATAATTACCTAGTAGCACTGCTTTTTTTAAGCGCGTTGATGGGTATTCCCATTTCCGTTTTACCGTATCTTGTCTAAAGTAGACGTTTTCGTGGTTCAATTATTGTTAATTGACACGTTATACAAAATTTAAATTGTATAAAGTATCGCTGTAAGTGAAACTTCGTACATAGAACAATTTCTGTGTGGATTTTTATTGTTATTAGGTTTGACTGTGGTTCATATAAGCTGGAAAAAGGAAAACTACACTGGTTTTGGATAGTGAAGGAAGTACATTTGAGACTTAGGTTTTTGCCGAATTTATTTACTGTCCAGAGCTACAGATTTCTGTCCAGGAGCTTCCAAAGCATACGGGGTAAGTGATCTATAGTATTTTTTTCCTTCCCTTTGATTTAATCAATTTACTGATCACTTGCTTCGGATGTGACAGAAGTCCGATTTTCTGGTTTCCTTTTTTCATCATATTCACGCTATCACAGTTCTATATCGATTTTATTATTGACAAATTATTATTATTAGTTCATTCTTTAATTTTCGTGTAAGTTACAAGAGTGTAGATTGACCTAGGTTTTACGTATTTCCTGCCATTTTGAATTAGGCATAAGTTCATTCATTTTTGTCCGTCGGAAAGCGAAAGACATTATCGGTATTTCATATATTAATTTTTGCTATTTTTACCGTTAAACTATTAGTAAAATATTAACTTGAAATCTTTATGTGTGCTAAAATTTCGAATTTATTTCAATATTGTGATTATTGTTACCAATTATTTTGTTAATAATATTAAGTATCTGAATCTTCAGAGTTATTACTTCATTAACGTTTCTAAGTTTAAATTGTCCCGTACAAATCTGACATTAAATTATAGTCCTTTAAAAATTACAGTCTCCTCATGGTTTTCAACCTATAGGTCAAATTCAATCATGTTAGGTTATTTGCGAACTGATAGTGAAGTTTTGCAACCTTACTAAATTCTTGTGTTCGAATTTTAGTATTATTTTGTTAATAATCCAATTTTTTTAGTAATTGGTGTCAGATACCGTATTTTTATGTAAATTTGGTAATTTTACAAATTCTAATATCTTGTTGTTTCATTTTGACAATTTTTTCTCTGGTAATATTAAGAAATATTAATTTTGTGAATTTTATCTAGAAATTTAACTATATTGCCGGAACTTTGTTATTTTTTCATCTACCATTATTTGAATTAATTTTCAACCTAGTTTTATTTCTCTATTTCCTTTTCTCAACTGTTCTGTCTTTATTTCATGACATCTGGCTTTCTGGAAATTTGACTCATTGGAAATCGATACTGAGTTAACAACATCAGAAGTAAGGAGATATTGGGTGTTCCCGAAAAGTAATAAATTTGGTTGGAACCTGGACACTCTGGATTGAGCAAGATTGTGGAGACAGGATCGCGCAACCTTTTCATCAACCTCGAGTACTCGCAGGATTCATCGCTACTAGGAGAACCCCTTCCGTCTCAGTTCATTCCCGTCGAGTAAGCCTTTACAACAGTAAAACGGACAGACTGAGAAATTGGTTAAATTGTAATTTTTATTCGTATTTTTTGTTCATATTTTCAATATTTTTAATTATATTTAGTTCTGAGTCATTGTTTATTGTAAAGAATTTGTAAGATTAAACTTGTTAAATTCACAGCTTTCTTTTCTTTCTAGTTTATGTAGTAAATACCTAATTGTGTTTTCGATAAACTTTTGTGTATTTAATTATAAATACTCTGTCGTCCATATATTTCTCTCAATATTATCTCAGTACTCTAAAGCAGGGCTTCACCGAATTCACAACCACGCTGAAGCTAGCTGGAGCTAATTGTTTGGCTGCACTTGGAATTGGGCCAATTCAATTCACAAGTGTCGTTGCACTCCAAACAGACGTCCGGGCGGAGCATAATAACTAGCGCCTCCTTCGAGATGGACCGGCGGCGTATTTTTTTTGAAAACTAGATGTAATTTAGAAAATCCTGAGGCAATCGTTTTTCTATATTTTGCCTCCTAAGTAAGTTATGAATTTTTGAAAAGAGGCGATTTTGTCGGATTTTAGCGATTTTTCAATCATGTACTCTTTATAAACGCATCACAGCCGTTCCCTTTGGATCTAGAGGATCCGCACCCGGACGGGCAAGAAGAAGGAAAAATGAGGAACTCTTTTTTTAGATCTATCTCCGATAGAAGTCGATATATGGATTTTTTAAAAAGGTCTATTTTTCCCAAAAAGTAATAACTATACTTTTCCCCTTGCTCCCCTCTCCGTAGAATTCTATCGACCGAACCATCAAGAGAGCTAGAAACAACCTTCCTCTCGTATCCCTAAAAATTTCGTTGCTTAATATCCATCCGCGGCCGGGCTTGGATAATCGAGTTACTATTATGACCCATTTTTTTTTACATCTACGGTAATTTTCATCACCCCTTTAACAACGAGATAGACGTCAATCGCAATGGAATTTTTTTTCATATTGACATGAACTGTTGAAAAAAAAATAGAATCCTCGTGTCGCGATGACGTCGAAAATCCTGGTCGAAGGCTCTCTATATTATAAGTAGAAGCTGCGATTCTGTCTGTCGCGGAATATAAAAACTTATTCATATTGTGGAAAAAATAGAATACTACTCATAAAATTCCTTTATTGGACGTTACCGGTTTCGTGAACAATATTCTTTGCTTCACATCCTCAGACGTAACAGGAATTTTTATAAATTAAAAACAAGGGTAGTTAAAATTTTTGGATTGTTTTCCAACATAGTCAATAATTTAATACAATGTACTATAATGTAGCTACCTATTTAATTAAATAATAAAAGTGTTTTTTAAAATTTGGTTTCTTATTAAAATTTTCACGTGACAGTACAACGAATTAAAATCAAATAATTAGTTGTACTGTCACGTGGAAATTTTAATAAGAAACCAAATTTTAAAAAACACTTTTATTATTAAATTAAATAGGTACCGATTTTAAATTAAATAATCAACTTGTACGTTATACCCGGGACACCACAAACAACTGATGCATATTCGAGGTCGCGAAATGTCTCAGGTCGTATTTCCTAACCGATACTCAAACATTACTAAATAATTTTTTGTGGAAAAGGACATTGCCGTGATATTTAGAGATATTTAAGGAAAAGTTTTTTGCAACGCACCAATCCGACAGCTTGTCTAAGCTAGTTTGAAGGTGTAGACAGTACCATTAGACAGCATAAAATATTTTCACATCATCCACATAAAGTAGACAATTGACTCTAAATTGGGGCAATGCCATTGATAAATATTATAAATAAGTAGTGAAGGTCCAAGAATAGATTCTTGTGGAAAACCGCACGGAGCAAAGTATACTCGTCAAAATTTGCTTCGGGACACCTTAAAACTAACCAAGATTTATAGCTCTGTAAAACTGTCAAAAATGTATGAATTTTTGCCGGGTTTTTAGCGTTTCAAGGGAAATTTAATTGGCTTTCATCTCACCTATTTAACTCTAAGAAATAGTTATAAAAACATGTTTATACAGGGTGTCAAACGAATGTCTGTGGTTCATCAATTTTTATCTTGAGCACAGCGTTAACCAAACACCCTGTATATTAGAATTTTATAAAATTTGTTTGTCTTATGTGTCTGCTTTAAAACATTTTTTGAATTTTTCTCCTATCTTTTTTGTAAAAAAAGATCCTATCTTTTTTGTAAAAAAAGATACAGAGGTTTTAGTAAAACGTTACATTTTCACAATAAAATAACGGATGGATTTGATTACTAAAATTTGGGTATATTGTGATTGACCACAAAGACCACGTATTGTAAACGAGTTTTTTTATCAAGGGGGTATAAACCGCATGTGGTAGTCTGCATTATCATCAGATTTAAACCCTACAGAGCAAATTTGGGATGTTCTACAGAGACGAATATCTAGTCGAAACCTTCAACCTGATACACTGCCAGAACTTAGAGAAACCCTTGTAGAAGAGTGGAACCAAATTTAGAGAAACCCTTGTAGAAGAGTGGAACCAAATTCCAAACGAGATAATAAATAATTTGGTTCAGAACATGCCACAACGTTGCAGAGATTTATAACATCCAGAGGCCCAACTCATTGCTAATTACATTACGGTTAAGTTTTAATGTTTCATATTGTTAAATAAAAGATATTAATGTTAATGTGAGTCCTTATGATTATAAAATTATAAAAGATTGTGATTTTTTATTTTATTGTGAAAATGTAACATTTTATTAAAACCCTTTTTCTACAAAAAAGATAGGAGCAAAATTCAAAAAATGTTTTAAAGCCGACACATAAGACAAACAAATTCTATAAAATTCTAATATACAGGGTGTTTGGTTAACGCTGTGTTCAAGATAAAAATTGACTGAAAAAACAGGCATTCGTTTGACACCCTGTATAAACATGTTTTTGTAACTTTATCTCAGAGTTAAATGGGTAAGATGAAAGCCAATTAAATTTCCCTTGAAACGCTAAAAACCCGGCACAAATCCATACATTTTTGACAGTTTTACAGCGTTATAAATTTTGGTAAATTTTAAGGTGTCCCGAAGCAAATTTTGACGAGTATAGTTAGCGGATTGAAATCCGTTATAAGCTACAATTTATGAACCATTTGATAGGTATGATCGAAAAAGCAAGAGTAGTGAATCAGAGACGCTAAAATTTAGATTATGAAGGTCTATTGAAAACTTCAGTAAGATCCGTATATCAGTCTGTGTAGAGAGTCAATAGATTCAGCTTTAAATTGAGTGAAATATAAAAGATCGGCCTTTTATAAAACCATGCTGAGATACAGCTAATTATTGTCTGTGTAGGTATATTAAAATAAATGGAATTTTACAGCAATATTTCAAGTGTTTAGGCAAAATTGCAAATTATCGTAATTTGACAAAAATTTTCAATCACTCCTTTAACACACTTTTTAAATATTTGCATACCCTAGAGTACCTACTTCTAAAATTTCGGAAAAGTGCTAGTTCGGACGCAAAAATTATACAGAGTTGTAAAGGGAGCAGCAAGTAAGTATGCACAGTCTTTTAACAGAAATGCTTAAAAGTCACAGCCCATTTTCATTTTAGACTTCATTTGTTTTAATAGGTACTATTGCGAGCAATAAATTTTCAACGGTTCATTTTAGCTTTGTAAATAGGAGAAAACGCAGTGGCGACGAATGTCACTCTATTTTGTTAGTGACTGTCAACTTTTTATTAATTGTCTCATTAAGTATTTTTTAGTTTTTAAAACATGTCGAACCACAAGCTTACAGAAGTCGAATTTAGGGATTGTAATGGCCAAATTAAAAGCTGAATAGTCCTTACAACGTATGGCAGATGAGTTACATTGTCACAAAACAAAAATATTTTACCTAAAGCGCAAGTGGACACAAAATGGAAATCTAGCTCGTATGCTGGGGTCCGGTCGTCCACGTCTTCTAATGTGGAAGATGCTGCTTTGGTGGAATATAACACAAATTGTCTCTTTTCGACAGCATTAAAGGCTAAGGAAGAAACACATTTTCCAGCATCTAATTCAACTGCCCCATAGAAGCCGTAGAATAATTCAGCAACATTGGTTTTTAAGTTTTACATATTGCTAATTTTATGTTAGTGTTGTATTTTTTCGCTTCAGCTTCAGGATTGTCATCTATGTTTAGTGCTACTGGAAGGTATTCGTAATTCGGCTGCATAGCCCTAAATATTGTAGATAATACTGTAGTTATTGGCAAAAAGATACAGCACTAAAATCTCGAAACCTTGACAGGCGCAACTGTTTTATTATTTACTTAATGGTTATATAGAGATTTAATAAATAAATTTAATGTTTCTTTTATAGATTTCTTTTGATACGTCAATGTATTGTGTCAAAGATTTTATAAAATGTCAAATATGACTTTAAAACCATTTTTACAAAGACTAATTTTACAAAAACCAATATCACTTGATTAAATATCGTTGAAAATTTATTGCTCTCGATAGTACACATAGAACTTCAGCTTCCGTGAAAAAAATCAATATTATAGGAGTATTATTATGGGGATAATTGAGATCACTAGAATGACCGTTACCGAATGGCTGAGAAAAGGACTTACTGAAAAAATCTGCAAAACCGTTTAATACATCTGGCAGATTATCCAATTCTTTGTTATTATATACCATGGTATGTTGGTTGATCTTTTATTTTTTACATAATTCCAAAATTTCTTGGGGTCAGTTCTGACACTATTTTCAGCAGTTTTTGCAAAATTCTGATAAGCAGCATTAATATCTCTTTTTATTTCGGTACGCAATGTTTTAAACCCGGTGTAAACAAGATTGCATTTAGTTGCATTACATATAATTATGCCACAGTTTCGCTTTGAATTTTTTTTTTTATATATATAATGCCAAAATTAAACAGGTGAGGAAAAGACACATTATATTGGCTACCAATTATTAGGATTTGCAGGTATTATAAAAACATCTTTGATGTATTGACAGGTAGTAGCACTGAGCACCAGAGAGATACACTTATTCCTCATCAGTTTTGAACAATATATTAATCTGTTCCGTACCCAGTTAAATTGTGATAAATTTAAAATGTATAAATATTGTGTAAACCGCTATGTAAAAAAGTAAATTTTCTTTTGCGACTGGTTGCATGGCTAGAAGCCCAAAGCCAAACAAAAAATTGTTTAAAAAGTAATTTAAGATGGAGGTTTTTAACATCAATATCTTATTTAATCTGTATGAATCACAATATCAATTTGATTGTTCTCACATGACATCTAATAGAATAATACTGATTGCTGCCAATAAAATTTTAGGTTTAAAACTCACTAACATTTTGCGTGTCAAACTACTACCTGAAGTTAACTGTAATGCGGCTTACAGTGATTAACGGAAACTTAAATAACGATTTATTTCAGTCAATTACAAGCCAAACTACAGACAGTTGCGAACTCGGGTTAATGGTTTGAGTCACAGACATTTGTCTGCTGTTAGTGTTATAATACTACCAGAGTGGCAAGGGTCACGTGTTCAGAAATATACAAACGCTAAAGTTTTATAGCAACATGTGCTGTGATTGTAGTTAAAAAAGTGTTGTATTATATTGTTGGAAATAAAAATAATTAAAGTTAATCTGTGAAAATTTATTGAAAATGTCCAAATGCAATCGGAAAAAATATTTGCGGTATGCATGGTATGGTTTATGGGACAAAAATCCTTTACTCTTTCAGTTAAATTTTTTTTCAACAAGTGATAATGGCAAACAGGTGAATTGAATTATCAAGTGGTTCTCCCGTTATACAGTAATAATATTTAGGCTGCAATAAAATTTAAAATTAATTCTACTATGTTAGAAATGCTAGAAAAAATAGTAACGAAAATTTTTTGGCAGTTCCAACAACCAATTAAATCTCGTTATTTCTTGTCATGTGACACAAATCACCCAATCATTTCAACATTACACTGACTATTTCACTCACCTTAAAATTATCACATAATCTGACACACACACACATAATCTCACAAACTAAAGACGGCTTGTATTACAGCGAAAACACCGACTGTCTTTCAATTCTAATTGGTCTATCAGCGTGGTGTTTTCAACGACGTAACCATGGATACGGATGGCCGTAACCATGGATACGAATGGCAAAGCAAAGTTTGACAGTTTAATAAAAATTATTATAGAGACAGACGTCAAAATGAGTCGCTTCGGTGCTACTTCAAGTGAAGTTATCAACCAAAATATTTGTTCGTGAAATAGTCTAATAAAATACCACTCGTAATTGAATTTATCTTATAAGTCTGTCTTTTATTTCTAAACTCAACTGAGTTGCTTGAAAACACCACTCGTCCTACGGACTCGTGGTGTTTCCATAAGCAACTCAGTTTTGTTAGAAATACATCGACAGACTTATCGCGAAAATTCAATCTCTTGTGGTATTACTACTGATAACACCGTCCAGGGAAATTTTCAATCACTATGACAACAAAATTACTTAACTTTGACGACTTCATAATTGCAAAATAAATTTCAAAATGTAACGTTTCGGCAATGCCAATTCTCAATCTATAAACTTTTAATAAATAAATAATTGTTTTGTTGTGTTGCGACATTTTGATTTTATTTTTTCAAAAAATTTTCTGACCGAATATCCCTCAGACATTGACAAATGCCTCATAATTTTATGCCAACCTCAAGCAAGTTGCTTTCGATGGTCATAAAATTATCTCGTACATTATCAACTTAGGGATATTATAGCTGAAAACATTTTTCTAAAAAATTTATTGCGATTGTACTGAATTTTAAACAATCGGCAATCTGAATATAAGTACTAACAATTTTTAAACAGGACATGAAAAAATCCTGCACAGATTGAATAATTTATTTCAAATGAGTTTCCTATCTCACGCTGCAAATTAATTTCTTTGTTTAATGATTGTCGCTTACCCTTTTTTTAAATAAATTTTGTAAAATCAGTCATGAGCCTCCTTCCACCAGATTTGGGTATTTAGAAACAAAAACTAATATATTTATCTAAACGGAAAGTTTATTGCAATCGTTTTGTGGAAATACCTTTCTCAAGATAAAATATAAATACCGTGTAAATCATGTTACTCTGTGGGATTGCCAGCAGAGTGAAGTTAGCAATCTTTTTAGCAATCCTTTATAATTTTCTGCTTTTTACTTTTGTGTTCTTTATATATGATCGGAGAAGAGTTAGCTGATAGATTTTCACAATAATACAAAAATATTCGTGAGAGACAGGCTTATAAAAAATAACAAAGAAATATTTTGTAACTTATTTAATATCGTTTCTGCACAAACCAAATTTGGCATAAAAATACTACATTGAACATATTTCAATACAACAGAGAGAAAATCCGAGGTAGATAGGGGATGAGGGTGCAGCAATTCGAAAACTACAAACAAATATTTTGTAACTTTTTAATACAGTTTCTGCACAAACCAAATTTGGCATAAAAATACTACATTGAACATATTTCAATACAACAGAGAGAAAATCCGAGGTAGATAGGGGATGAGGGTGCAGCAATTCGAAAATTACAAACAAATAATTTTGTAACTTTTTAATACAGTTTCTGCACAAACCAAATTTGGCATAAAAATACTACATTCAACATATTTCAATATATCGGAGAGAAATCCGAGGTAGATAGGGGGTGAGGGTGCACCAATCCGAAAATAACAAACAAATATTTTGTAACTTTTTTAATATCGTTTCTGCACAAACCAAATTTGGCATAAAAATACTACATTGAACATACTTCAATATAAAAGAGAGAAATCCGAGGTAGATAGGGGATGAGGGTGCAGCAATCCGAAAATAACAAACAAATATTTTGTAACTTTTTTAATACAGTTTCTGCACAAACCAAATTTGGCGTAAAAATACTACATTGATCATATTTCAATATATCGGAGAGAAATTCGAGGTAGATAGGGGATGAGGGTGCAGCAATCCGAAAATAACAAACAAATATTTTGTAAATTTTTATATCGTTTCTGCACAAACCAAATTTGGAGCAAAAATACTTCATTGAACATATTTCAATATAACAGAGAGAAATCCGAGGTAGAGGGGGATTTTTTCATGTGAGTAAAAATATCTAGCATGTTCAGATGGAACATCCGATACGCGTTTACACTAGCAATATTTTATTAAATATGGATGTGTAGCTTTAGTAAATAGATACAGGACGATCAATATGTTGCGGTCCAGCTATACCTAGGTATATCTTTCAAATGGAAAGAGTTTAAAAAAATAGTGTTCGATATAATGAGATTTCCTGGCTCCAGAACGCTTTATTGGCATTTTTTATTATGACGAGTCTAAGCGTTGCGACGCCATGTGACCTTATTTTAACTTGCATAATGTCGATTCATGAACATCGTTCGAAAGCTTATTAAAATCTGAATATTGAGACGATGTTAGAATTAATTGTGACGATGACAGTGTTTTTATTTGGAAATTCGCAATGAGATATAAAATGCCTAAATTTTTAATGCCCCACTGTTTAATGTTTACCGATCTATGAGATTAAGGGATCTGAATGCATTCAGCAGCATTTCACATTAGATTTTGTAAATGTATCGAGTGAAAAATCCTTGATAATGCCGGTTAACACTGGAAATCATTGGTGCATTGCGCAGGCCAATTTATAAGAAAAAACATTCGAATATTATGATCTGATCGGAATCACGCGAAGAAAGAGTAATACTTATTTAAAAAAGTTTCTTGATTTTGTCAAAATTTATAATTCTTAAGTTATAACTAAAAATAGCAAATTACCACACACTGATTGGAAAATAAAATCAGAAGAAATCCCTGTACAAAAAGATACTTATAATTAATAATACACGTTCAATGCACACTTAATAAAGAATTTATTTATGAGTTTAATCCAGATAAATTTAGGTCAGATTTTCTAAAATTACTCGTGTAAAATTCTGACGAATTCTCTTCAATATGCCTTTTGTGTGGACAATATAGGCTAAATGACACAGCACACTGGGTGTTCTGTGAAAAATGTCACAGATGGTATCATCAAACGTGAATTTCGACGGTAACCAGCAAGACATTCACACCGCCTTATGGTGATTATTACTGCAATATGTGTTTATTTAAAAGCTGGTAAAACTGAATGCATTAAGATCCCTTAATCTCATAGATCGGTAAACATTAAACAGTGGGGCATTCAAAATTTAGGCATTTTATGTCTCATTGCGAATTTCCAAATAAAAACACTGTCAGTGTCACAATGAATTCTAACATCGTATCAATATTCAGATTTTAATGAGCTTTCGAACGATGTTCATGAATCGGCATATGCAAGTTAAAATAAGGTCACATGGCGTCGCAACGCTTAGACTCGTCATAATAAAAAATGCCAATAAAGCGTTCTGGAGCCAGGAAATCTCATTATATCGAACACTATTTTTTTAAACTCTTTAAATTTAAAAGATATAGGTATAGCTGGACTGCGACATATTGATCGTCCTGTATCTATTTACTAAAGCTACACATCCATATTTAATAAAATATTGCTAGTGTAAACGCTTATCTGATGTTCGATCTGAACATGCTAGATATTATTACTCACATGAAAAAATCCCCCTCTACCTCGGATTTCTCTCTGTTATATTGAAATATGTTCAATGAAATATTTTTGCTCCAAATTGTGCAGAAAGGATATTAAAAAAGTTACAAAATATTTGTTCGTTATTTTCGGATTGCTGCACCCTCATCCCCTATCTACCTCGGATTTCTCTCCGATATATTGAAATATGTTCAATGTAGTATTTTTACGCCAAATTTGGTTTGTGCAGAAACTGTATTAAAAAAGTTACAAAATATTTGTTTGTTATTTTCGGATTGCTGCACCCTCATCCCCTATCTACCTCGGATTTCTCTCTGTTATATTGAAATATGTTCAATGTAGTATTTTTACGCCAAATTTGGTTTGTGCAGAAACTGTATTCAAAAAGTTACAAAATATTTGTTTATTTTCGGATTGCTGCACCCTCATCCCCTATCTACCTCGGATTTCTCTCTGTTATATTGAAATATGTTCAATGTAGTATTTTTATGCCAAATTTGGTTTGTGCAGAAACGATATTAAATAAATTACAAAATATTTCTTTGTTATTTTTTATAAGCCTGTCTCTCACGAATATTTTTGTATTATTGTGAAAATCTATCAGCTAACTCTTCTCCGATCAAATATAAAGAATATAAAAGTAAAAAGCAGAAAATTATAAAGGATTGCTAAAAAGATTGCTATCTTCACTCTGCTGGATTCCTTCGACCGTTTTGAGTGAGGAATAGTACTTCGACCGATCATAAAATAAATACACGCGAAATATTTTACACATCAGTTTTTGCTTCAATTGAAGACGCTTTTCATCCTCATACTGACTTACTGCTCTGTTTATTTAATTTCTACAAAGTATATTTGGCCCTATTATCGAATACTTACTAATATATCTGGTACTGTAAAAAGTAATCCAATTAAAACCACTGTGGACTTTCTCAACATTATTTTATTACTTGCCGTCTATATTTATTTGTAAGACTGGCATTTCCTAGGATAAATGCTGATTTTATAACTTTGATAAAACATTTAATTAGTGCCATTTTTAATGAATGGGAAACAATTTTACCTGAATAATAATTAAAGTGAAGTAATCCACAAGTTTAATTAGATATTTACTTACAAATTATACAGTTTAATTAATTTTCCTGGAAGATAATCCTATTTTCATTTTCCATCAAATAAATAAAATTAGGCAAGTAGGTACGGTAGTTTCTGTTTTATGGTATTAAAAATTTGTAACAGAAAATGTGTCTTTAATTTATTATTTGTTTGCATTGTTTTACAAATCTCTATCCTTTCATCATATCGTATTTAAAACAACCTATTAATGACAGCAAACAGCGGCATTTAAGAATTATCGGAGCGCATAAAAGGTCACGAAAATGAAAATCAGTAACATAAACGTATGATTTGAAATATAATGCATTGTTGATTGTTGAAGTTCATTATTTAATAGGTCTGTTCTCACGCGTGGTATGCACCTGTTATGAAAATATTATGGTTTCTATAACAAATGACCACATTTCCATTGTGATTTTATCGATGTGTTGTTTGATATGTCTTTTGTTTTGTCTTGTGTAAATAAAAGCGGTGATTTCTTGCAATAATTGCCTTTATTCTTGGGAACAAAATAACACACGTATATAGGTACGTGACTGTAGACATTACATTGCTCTCTTTCTCGGAGTTGCCAGACTTACAATAAAATCCACAAAAACAGGTATTAAATATAACAAGGCGTAAACACGATGCACTAAAAAAATTCTTACAAATTATACTCGAAAGAAAAACACAATTAACAAATCAAATTGACTTATTTCCTTCTTGCTTTAAGCTGATAGAGTTAGTTCTTACCCTACCTGTTAATTTTTATGCACTTCTATTATTATTAATTCGAAATGTCGCTGCGTCTGCTATTTTCTAACACATGGATACTTAAATATTATGTTATGGTTGCATGAATGTGGTTAATCATATTCCTCCCCCGTTAACCCTCATACTGGGTATTGAAGTAATAATAATAATAATAATAATAAAACGTCTTTATTGAATTGATAACAAATAAAACAAATTATCAATTAATCAATCCTGGGCGAAGTTTAGCGCTATGGCTATTCTTACACTTAACCCAACACATAAAAAAAAAGATTTAAACAAAAAAAAAAATAAAACAGACAAAAACAAATATTAAACAGATAACTAGAAGTAAAGAAAGTATATAACCATTTTCTAAACAAGTGAACAGCATTATTTCAAAATACTGAAAAAATACTGAAGGGCATGTAGTTAAAGTTTACTAACATTAATCAATTAAAAATTAATTAAAACATGAATTAAAATTTAATTAAAAAATGAATTGCCAACTAACTGGTGTTCTAAAATAAGTTTTTTTAGGGTTTTTTTAAATTTATTGATAGTATAGTTTTTTAAGCTTTGGTCCAATTTGTTATAGAGGTTGACCGCATTGTACGAGAACGACCTCTGAAACAAAGAAGTACTATGCAGAGGCATTGTTAGTGTGTTTCTGCCACGAATATTAACATCATGAACAGTGCCTCTGGGAATCAATTTCTCTTTTAGGTAGAGGGGGGTTGAGGTTATGCATATATTATGAACAAAAACTAAAATAAAATATTTAAATAGATTTTCCATATTTAACCATCCTATCTGAGAGATTTTATTAGATACGTGATCAAATTTTCTCAAATCAAAGATATATCGACAACAAGTATTTTGTACCTTTTGAATGCGTTTCTTACTAACCATATCAAGACAAGGATAATAAACAATATAACAATAATAAAAAATCGACAGTACAAGACTTTCACAAAGTTTTTTCTTTAGATTAAAATTCAAATTTCTTTTATTTGCATAAAGAAGTCTAAGTCGCAAAAAGGTTTTTTGTAATAAATTACTTGTGTGTTTGGTAAAACGGAGATTGATATCTGTCAATAGCCCTAGATTTTTAGCGGAATCGCACCAATTTATGACGTCATTATGCATTCGTAAAATTATACCTGATTTCAATTCCTCATATTTGGTTGCAGACGTGAATATCATAGCAGACGATTTAGACGCATTTAGTTTTAAGTTGTTTTCAGAAGCATACTTCCCAATACGACAGAGATCTTGATTTATATTAATAGTTGCCTGGTGGTAGTTGTCTCCATTGAATTTACATAAGAGTTGTGTGTCATCTGCATAGGTCTGCATAGACATATATTGTACTTTGTCATATAAATCAGCAGTATATACAATAAAAAGCAGAGGACCCAAGATTGAGCCTTGGGGCACGCCTGATGAAACATTTCCAACAGTTGAAACAGAGTTACCAATTCGAACTAGTTGAGATCGCGATTGTAAATAATTTTTAAAAAATAACAGTGAAATGTGATCAAAACCGTAGTATTTTAATTTAGCACACATGAGTTCGTGACTGATCGTATCGAAGGCTTTAGAGAAATCCAGCATAATGAGTACTGTGGCAAGTTTATTATCCAGGTTTCTTATGATTGCATCATGGAGATTCAGTAAGGCAGTTGTAGTACTATGGGCTTTTCTAAAACCTGACTGATGTTTAGGAATGATGTTATGATTTGAAAAATATTCATTTATTTGTGTATAAACTATTTTCTCTAAAACCTTAGAAAATATGGGCAGAAGACTTATAGGTCTCAGATCATTAACAGACATAGGATTAAGGACTTTGGGCAGCGGAGATACTAAAGCTGTCTTCCATGCATCTGGAAAATAGCCTATCTGCAAACAACAGTTAATAATGTGCAGCAAATGTTTTGAAATGACTGGGGCACATAGCAATAACATGCTTAGATTAATGCCATCAGTACCGCTTGCATTTGATTTTAGACTGTTTATTGCTTTAATTACTGTAGATTCATCAACCAAATTGAATTTAAAAGTGTTACTTTCATTAAAAGTGTTTGAATTAAAATATGCAACATTCTCAGGACAAGCATTATCATCGAAAACAGATAAGAAGTGGTCATTAATATGATTCGGGTCGGCAAAGGAGTTTGGCAAATTGGTACTGTTAGTCTTATAAACATTCATAGTTCTCAGTGCATTCCACAGTTGTTTCGAGGACTTTTGTTTGTCTAAAACTGAAATATACGCCATTTTTTCTTTACGAATTGCATTTAGCACAAAGTTCCTTTTTATTTTATAATCCGACCAGTTCTCAGGAGTATTATGTTTTTTATATTTTGACAATGCCTTCTCACGATCCTTAATCATTATTTTGATCGTGTTAGTGAGCCAAGGCGCATGCGGTTTGCTTACTCTTTTTACACTTACAGGAGCATGAATGTGGAATAAATTTGTTAAACATTTAGTTAGGAAATTAACTTTACTTTCGATATCAGTCAAATAAAAAACGTCATCAAATGGTATGGATTGTAAGTCAGACCAGAAATCATCATAGTTGAGATTATTAAAGTTTCTGTACGTTACATATGTTTGCGTACATTTAGGAACAGACAAGTGCAGCTCACAATAAATTAACATGTGATCTGTTATCAAGTCAGCGTTAATTGTCCCAGAAAAATTAGAAATATTTTGATTTACAAAAATCTGATCAATCAAAGTTGAAGAATATTGTGTAATTCTTGTGGGAACACTGATAAGCTCGCTAAATCCGTATGTACTGAAGCATTCTGATACTTTATTACCAGTATTAAAAAAATTTACGTTAAAATCTCCCAAAATCACAACGTTATCATAAGTAGATAATAGGAAAGGTAATACGTTGTCCACAAGATTAATTAAATACGGAATATTTACTAAAGGAGGACGGTAGATCGTACCAATAACTAAATTTGTGTTGCAAATTTTTAGATTAAGCCATAAACTTTCGACACCTCCTTCTTCAATATCAAAATCGAACTGAATTGTTTCACATTTAAGCTCCTCACGAACGTACACTGCGATACCTCCACATCTACCTGTGCGATCCTTACGAAATAAGGAATAACCTGCGATAGCTACAATATTAGAATTGATATCATTAGTGAGCCATGTCTCAGAGATCGTCACGACGTCCATGCAATTATTTAAAATAATATCCTGAAATTCTAAAAATCCGGTCGATAGTGATCTAACATTAAGATGACACTTTTATATTTTTATGCTTTGATTTCCCCATAATTAATTCTTGATTTAAGAAAATTCAATTGATTAATATATACAGGACAACGTACATCGGTACACGCATGATCAGTGGGCAATTCACTTTTATTTCTTTTATTATATAGCATACAGTTATTACATTTCTTGGTTGCCGCAACACATTCTTTAAGTTCATGATTTTCTGCACAAAGAGGACAACACACTGGATTAGTGTCTTGACAATCCTTCTTAGTATGACCATACCGTTGACACCGATAACATCGTAATACTCTTACATAATCTTCGACATTATATTTTTCCCACCCAATAAATAAGTAGCCTTTCGATATTATTAAATTTCTTACGGAAGGCGACATCTATAACGATGTTTTGCGTGAACTTCTGGACAATATTTGCTATAATTTTGATATTAACATGTTCTAGATTTTCAAAAATAGTATTACCACAAATTTCTCTCAACGTATTTTCATTGTTTGTAATTGCCTTATTTACATTCTTTATTAATAGACGAGGGTTAAATCTTCTAGATTCGTTGACACTAAACTTGTTACCAAACTTTTCCGTAACAGCTGACTTTAGTTTATTTAGCGAGACCATATCATCACAATTTATAAGCATACCGCCCTTAATTGGCTTAGTATTATTAACAGAGATGTTTAGATTTCTGGGATTTACATTATTTTTTATTTCATTCATGACATCTATCTTATGATCGGACGACTTAATAAATAGCACGGCTGAATTTTGTTTCACGCCGGTGTTTATACTTTTTACAGCAGAGCTATAGTTCATTGAGACGGTCTTATCAACAAAAAAATTACTTACAGTTTTTGTGTCTAACAACTCTAATTTATCTCTTTGCAATTTATTTGTATATTCTAGATTAGCTAAACATTTATTTATTAGGTCTTTCTCACGTGTAAGGATTTCTATTTCTTTATGCAACAAAACAGCATCGCAGTTTTTCACACATTTGTTTATTTCCGTTTTACTAGTGGGACCACAAACAGCAACAGAACACTTTTTACATTGCCAGCTAGTTTTAGTAATATTTGAACCGAGAAGTAATTTGACTGCACTCTCAAAGCATCTACTATGCACTACAACATTACATGCACTATTATCACACTTTACTTTACTTCTTCGAAGATTTCCACCACAAATTTCACATTTTATATCGGATAGATCCAACGAGCCACCTGACTCGTCGACCATCTTGATAAAAAAAGTAGCTTCTAAAACTAAGGAGATCTAGATCTAAATGTATTAGTTAGGGATCTGAGAATCCACAACCCACAATGGGAACTAAACTACTTATTATTAAAAATTACTTTAATTGAAAAATTAGTGATAACCTATGTATAATAACTACCCAGGCGAGAAAACGTCAAATCGAATAAGTAAATTTATATGTAGGGGACCTATACCTGAAATTAGATAATAAGGAAAAAATTTGACTCTAAACAACTTTTATTTTTCAGATAATAATAATGATCATTTTAACATAGTAAAAACAAATAAATTAATTAAAACCTCAAATAATTAGATAACCAAATTATATTTGTGTTTTCAACTAGCTTTTGGGCATACAGTGAAATAAATATCGCTTTTATCGTCTTCGCTGTTGAACAATTTATACCAATCAATCCATTTTATTGAACCAGACATCCTCACTACTAACTGAAGTTCAATTGTGGTAATTTTCTCTTCTCTTCGATATTTGAATTTAAGGTTGGTTAACGTGTGATTAAACAACAATTGAAATTTGATTTATAAACGATTTATCTTTTTTCATTTAATCGATATTAAAATGTTTTACCACAGTCTCCATCATTTATTTTTCTTTTCCTCAAATAATTTTACTCTTGAGCTCATTGAGCACGGATAACTAACTAATGGAGCAACCGTGTAATTGCTAACGGAAATTAATGGTTGCCATAAAGTAAGTCAATTTACTATTTTTAAAGCATCCAAAAAAGTTTTATTTAGAGAAAGGGCAACAGTATTATAGCATAGGTCTTCCATTATTCACTACACAATTATTTACATCAATTTTGTTTAGAGAAATATTACAATAGCGTTCTGTCTTTACCTATACGGATGGCCAATACATGGACTGAGTATAAAAAATAATGAGTAGGAACAGTAACGCAATAACAGTGCTACTCTCCTTTATTGCCATGTCCTTCGTACAATATAAAAACATATTAACAATGTTTATTATGCTAGCTAACAGCTAATATTTCTTGTGAATCAACTAATTTTGTGTTTCATTTATGCAATTATGGCTAAGCAATAACATGTTATCTATATTGGAAAGACATTTGTAATATTCAATCGACTATCAGTTCGTGTTGTGTACCATTTCCTATGTAAGTCTAAAAATATTTAAAATCACGATAAAAATGCAAAAGAATGCAATAAAATCATGTATCCGTCAATATACAATATACAATCTAAACTGTCATGTAATCATAACAAACAAATTTCATTTCTATAATGCCGCCTTCATATTTATACTTTCTTATAAAATACTCTTCCTCTCTTTATTCGAGACTTGTTGCCTATAAACAACCTTATTTAAGCCTTATACTGACAAAAATATCTAATATACTCGAGTAAACTTTAACTTGGCGTATGGATGAGTTGATATTTTGCGTATTATTGTATTTTCTCTTGCACACAAAATTGAAGCAATGGCCCAAAACCATTGTTTACGTATAAACATACGTGAACAATGTTTTTGGGTTATTGCTTTAACTTTGTGTGCAAGAGAAAATGAAATAGTATGCACAATAACAACTCATCCACACGCCAAGATAAAGTTTACTCGACTATACATTAATTTATTGTGTTCCAGTTCTGAACATGCAAATATAAATTATGTTGAATATTTTGTTTTTGCATTATTCGGCAATAATAACGTTCTAAAGTGTTTTTTATTTAAATGATTTATTTTTTGCTCTGGATGTTATGGATTCTGTGATATAGTTCAATCCTGTATGACATAGTCCTGCAGAGTATTTTGTTTTTGCCTTATTCGACAATAGGCCAGTCATTTAACACACTCTAGTTCGCAAAAAATCCGGTAAGTATGAATTTTTGATATGTTGTTAGGCTTCATATCAGCTACATAAAACCAAGTTTGCAGCTTCGAAAGACTTGTGCTCGCTGCGTGGTGGGGGAAAAACCACAATATTTTTTTTTAGTTTTTGGGTTATAACTCGTAAATAATGAATCCTACGTAAAAAAATAATCTCAGCTTTTTTCAATCCGATAAAATTTCATTCATTTAGAGACTAAGTGCAGCTTTGTACGACCAATAGGTTTTGAGATACAGGACTTCAAAAACTTGATTTTTCTCCTTTCCAGCAAAACATCAACTATATAATCCACGTTACAAATAAAATCACGAGGTATTATAGGTGTAATGTAGCTCTTTATTAAATTAAGTATAAAACAAAGCATGTAGAGTACATGTACAGGGTGTCCCACGTTAAAGTAACCACCCCCTTTGCTTCCGAGTTTTTAAGATATTTTTAAATTTCAAAATGCTAGCCTCTGTATTTTTTTCCGTAGTTTTTGAATATGCTAACCAGAGTTTCCTAAAGCCAACGGTATACAGGGTGAATAAAAAAATGTACTTTTTTCTTATGGAACACCCTGTATATTTTTACATATGTCGATAGTAGAGCGTTCTTTTCTGATTACAAAAATATATGATACTTATATATTTGGATAAAAAATGGCGGAGCTATTCAACGAAATAAAAAGAAATACGGCTAGTGATGATTTTAAATTTCATTTAAATTAACAAAAATATTACACATTTAATATAGATATTAAAAAAGCAAGCAAAAAGTATAAAACAAAACTAGACAGACGAAGCAATTTTGGATTATAGATGAGTAATTATTTTATTAATTGCCTAATTAAATAATGATTATTAGTAGGCTTAATTACTGCAAGAGACTCAACGTCGAAAAAGAAATACGGCTAGTGATGATTTTAAACTTAATTTAAATTAACAAAAATATTACACATTTAACAAACATATTAAAAAACAAACAACAAGTATAAAACAAATTCTTCATGGCACCCTATTTTTTTCGTCACTCGTAACAATTTAACTTAATCATGTTAAACGATTTCATGATATGTATCGATTAATTTTTTTGTGAGTAAATGTTATTTTTTAAATTGTGAGACTTTTAACAGGAATAGGTTTGTTTTTTAATATGTTTGTTAAATGTGTAATATTTTTGTTAATTTAAATTAAGTTTAAAATCATCACTAGCCGTATTTCTTTTTCGACGTTGAGTCTCTTGCAGTAATTAAGCCTACTAATAATCATTAATTAATTAGGCAATTAATAAAATAATTACTCATCTATAATCCATAATTGATTCGTCTGTCTAGTTTTGTTTTATACTTTTTGCTTGTTTTTTTAATATATTAAATGTGTAATATTTTTGTTAATTTTAATGAAATTTAAAATCATCTAGCCGTATTTCTTTTTACTACGTTGAATAGCTCCGCCATTTTTTATCCAAATATATAAGTATCATATATTTTTGAGAAAAGAACGCTCTACTATCAACATATGTAAAAATATACATAAGAAAAAAGTACATTTTTGTATTCATCCTGTATACCGACAGAGGCTAGCATTTTGAAATTTAAAAATATCTTAAAAACTCGGAAGAAAAGGGGGTGGTGTTACTTTAACGTGGGACACCCTGTACATGTACTCTACATGCTTTGTTTTATACTTAATTTAATAAAGAGCTACATTACACCTATAATACCTCGTGATTTTATTTGTAACATGGATTATATAGTTGATGTTTTGCTGGAAAGGAAAAAAAATCAAGTTTTTGAAGTCCTGTATCTCAAAACCTATTGGTCGTACAAAGCTGCACTTAGTCTCTAAATGAAGGAAATTTTATCGGATTGAAAAAAGCTGAGATTATTTTTTTACGTAGGATTCATTATTTACGAGTTATAACCCAAAAACTAAGAAAAATAAAAAAATATTGTGGTTTTTCCCCCACCACGCAGCGAGCACAAGTCTTTCGAAGCTGCAAACTTGGTTTTATGTAGCTGATATGAAGCCTAACAACATATCAAAAATTCATACTTACCGGATTTTTTGCGAACTTTGCCTTTTTTTTGTTTAAGATGACTGGCGTACAATAATAACCTTCTAAAGTGTTTTCAATGATTTTTTTTTGAATTCAACATAATTTATATTTGCATGTTCAGAAATGGAACATCAATAAATGTATTAGGTATTTTTGTTATTATTGGGTCAGTATAAGCCTTGTATAAAGAATACATATACAAGGGTATAAGGCTTAAACAAGGTTATTTATAGACAACAAGTCTCGAATAAAGAGAGATAGAGTATTTTATAAGAAAACATGACATGACAATTTATATTGTATATTAACAATTTAATTGTAAAATGTAAGTTCAAGTATATGACTTCTCGTCCTCTTGATGAGCTAGTGGACAGCGAAAGAATATGTACTATTGCGAGCAATAAATTGTCAACGATATTTAATCAAGTGATATTGGTTTTTGTAAAAGTCTTTGTAAAAATGGTTTTAAAGTCATATTTGACATTTTATAAAATCTTTGACACAATACATTGACGTATCAAAAGAGAAATTTATAAAGGAAACATTAAATTTATTTATTAAATCTAAATAATAATAAAGAGGCGCAACTGTCAGGGTTTCGAGATTCTAGTGTTGTATCTTTTTGCCAATAACTACAGTATTATCTACAATATTTAGGGCTATGCAGCCGAATTACGAATACCTTCCAGTAGCACTAAACATAGAACGTCCGTGAAGTTGGCCCCCCTCTTTTAGAAATTCAATATTTTTTTTATTGTAAAGGATTGTGCTACGTTTGTGCTGTATTGTGCCAAAAAAATTTTTGTTTGTGCCGGCATCCTTCTAGTATTATTTTTAAAAAATCGTTTCGGGGGGCCAACTTCACGGTAGCCCCCCCTTATTGAATTTTTCCAAAATAAAAATTACATATCGTTTGTGCTACGTTTGTGCTGTATTGTGCCAGAAGAAAATTCGTTTGTGCCGGATTCCTTCCGCTAATAAAAAAATATAAAATGTGAGGGGCTAACTTCACGCTAGCCCCCCAGATTCAATATTTCAAAATCGAAAGTTACACATTCGTTTGTGCTACGTTTGTGCTGTATTGTGCCACAAAAATTTCATTTGTGCCGACTTCATTTCTATATTATTTTAAAAGAATACTTTACGATTTTCGAAATATTAAACTCTTATTATTAGATAACACTTAAGAGCTAGGTATTTGTGCAAAAAGTTGCAAACGAGAGTTAGAGAATTATTACGACGAGCGAAAAAAAACACTATTTTTGCCACGTATTTCATACAATATTTTTTACAATTCTATAATAAAATCTGAAATTCTGACCTTTGGAAAACAGTGAAAAAAGTATATTCTGATAGGAGTGCATAAAATACCTACTACTTTACTGACTATTGTAGAAAATAGTTATATGTGCAACTAGTGCAAAAAGTGCATGAAGTTTGCAGCTCGAGTTGAAAGCTGCAATCATGCTAAGTACAACAAATATACTTTTACATATGTTGCGCACATTTTTTCTACGGTCGAATTAAATAGATTATTTTTAATTTACAACTGGAACTTAAACTATCAATCAAGACATTTTATTATTATTATTATTATTATTATTCATTTTTTTTCCGTTTCCGAAAGAAAGTGCTGGACAGTCTCCCTGTGGCCTCCGACACCACACAGAGAGAGCGCCAGCGAATAATCTACAGCAACTCCCCAAATCCCGCAGGGTTAGTCACTGTAGATTCCAGACTCGTGTGCCCTAAGTAGACGAAGGGATCCCAGGATGACCGCTTTCTGCATTTGACCAGCCAACCATTCTGCCGGTGTTTGGCAGGCAGGCATGGTCTTTAATGCGGAGAGCAGCTTGGGCTTCATACCTCCGAGTACAGCGATTATCAGGACGACCATCTTGACAGAGTAGCACTTGGAGCTCGTACCGGAGATCTCTGTATTTAGTCCGTTTCTCCTCCTCCTTCAAGGCGATGTTTGTCTCAGCAGGTGCTGAGAACTCGATGACATACATCACCTTGGTCTGAAGGTCGACGAGGACTATGTCAGGATTATTGGCGTGAATTCGCCTGACGGTCGGGAACGAGTAGTTCCAGTATTATTATTATTATCATTATTAAATCCACATTTTTGTCACCGCTAAACGCCATCCATATAGAATATCAAAGTACTTTTAGCACTAGCAAAAGTACTTTTTGCACTTGTAAGTTACTTTTTGCATTTTGCAGTAGTAAGTTATTTTTTGAACTAGTGCAACAAAGTATAACTTTTTTGTAATTATATAGGATCGTGGAAACTAGTTATTTGTGTAACTAGTGCAAAAAGTGCATATTTGTTGCATGAGGCATAAAGTTTGCAACACGAGCGAAGCGAGTACACTCTTTGCAAGTGTTGCACACAACATTTTTTCTACTACCACTATCCAAAACACGCTTTTGTGCATTGTTTACTGTACGCAAACTAGATAATTTCTTACAGCACTTAAAAAGTGACATAAGCGTGCCGCAAAGTGACATGACTGTGCCGCAAAAATTTTATCTGCATAGTTTCAAGAAAAATTTTAAATATTAATGGCAAAAAATCTATTATTTTTTTATTTTTGGAGGAAAAGTGTGGTTGTAGAAAAGTATAGTGTGCTACACGTGCAAAAATGCAGTTTCTCACTCGTTTGAATTGTGGCACTCGCATTCGCTCGTGCCTCAACTTCTTCAAACTCGTGAGAAATTTGCACTTTTCTGCACTTGTCGCACAATATACTATTTTCTACGATCGAATTAAATAGATTTTTCCTACGAACGTGCGGAAAATACCACTTTTCCTCACGCATTTTAGTTTCGAAAGTTGCACTTTTCCGCACTAGTGTGGAAAAGTACAACTTTCGAAACTAACAAGCGTGCGGAAAAGTAATTATATTTTATTTACTTTTGGGTAAGTTATAATTACATTTTGAAAATGTGATCACGCTTCTAGGAAAAATATTGTTCCTAACACATGCGGACACTGTCTTTTCCGCACTCGACTGCTTGACCGAACTCCGCTTCGCGTCGTTCGGTCAACGGCAGTCGCATGCGGAAAGTACCACTTTCCGCACTTGTTAGGAAAACAACTATTTTTTAAATTTTATTGAAGAGAATATTACATTTACACAAAATATTCAAATGTCAAACTGACAATTAGAGAAATTGTCACTGTCAAACGTCAAACGTCATCCATAAATAATTATGAATAAACTTTCGTTGCCTAGTAACAAACTTACGTTTTGCACTAGTTTTGCACTGTAAGTATTGTAAAAAGTTAATGCTTTTTGCACGATCGTAGAAATATTACTTTTTGTCAGAGTTTTCCACAAACGAAATGTCCTCTTGTGTAACTTCGGTAGAAGGTACCGTTTTCGAGTAAAATTGATTTTAATATTCAAATGCGTGCTCTAAAATGATTAGGTAGTGTTGGAAACATACAAAATATGTATCCAAACGTAATACAATCATGCTTTATATTATTAAATTTAAATATAAATTTTATAACCATGATGTCCAATGAAATAGTTATAAGTTGGAAAATTCAAAGCGACATCTTTTGGATAAATTATTTACTAGATGCGAGTTCAGCGAGTAAAGTACAGAGTTGCATTATTCTTGGCGCCAAATACCAACTACTAACGACCATGTTGTCAGGTTTATCAGCAAAATATGTTAAATGAATTATCACTATTTTATGGTTGATTCATTACAAAATCATACCTAGAATAAATGATTGTGAATATATTTGATTTATATACTTATGGGTCAACAGATTTATATTAATTTCCCAGATTTTTATTTAGTTTATGCTACGTGCATACATTCTTGGATATTTCCAATTTTCGATATTCGGCAACGATGGTAGATACAGCTTTGTATGTGAACTGGGAATACTAGCTAATTGCACTTTCTTGATAGTGTTTTGTGTGTTGGCATAAATTAGAAATTGGTAAGTAAAATGTACATTACAATAATTATTATGTGATTTTAGAGTTCTCGAAAGATTACATAGCAGATATAAAATGTATAGGTTAGTCATTCATTCATTTCATGTAAGATGTCAAAAGTAACTAATTATAACAATTTGTAGCACTCAACCAATAGTTATTTATTCGCCATGGGAATGTGTGTTTTTGTCCCGGCTTGAATAGTGTTTCACAAATATTCATGCAATTAAGGAACTAAAACACACTTTACCTCCGCATTGCATACCACATTTTTTTCACGAACAGATTCATAGACCATGGGTAGTTATAAAGTTAGTAAGTATATCTATTACTAAAGTTTATTATGAACTTGATGAAAATTATCTACCCTATTAAATTAATTTTTGGGGTTAGTTATGTTAAAAGGGAAGTGTGTAGTATTTACTAGTTTAAAACCAGTTGTAGTTTTATTCCCGTTCGTGCAAAAATGTAATTTAATTAATCATTTTTTAAGATACAGTTTGATTTACTCAGATCAATTGCTGTTTTTCGTTAATACTTACTTTTTTTAATAGGCATCAATGGAAATTTTCATCAATTAACTGTTTGATTTAAATCTTTCAAGTACTGTAAAAAGTAACATACATCTTATTCAAAGGTGGATCTCTAATTTTTAAAAGCCATCTATAAAAATTGGGTTACAATAATTATTGCCGAGTAAAATCGTTAACTTCGTAATTATTGATATATCAGTGATGTTAATTAATTGAAAAAAAATGCATACATTTCTGTAAACGCCACTTGAATATAGGCATTTCACAATTAAAAGTCGTAACTAAAAGTCGATTTTCGCATTGTTATAAGTTGATAAAATCGATAGATTATTAACTTTGTCTGCATATATTGGAAATAATATTTTAGATTATGTAATGTCAATAACAGCATGACAGAAACAGGATTGAAGTTAAATACATTTTCTAAATTTTGATTTTAATAAAATAGTGATTTAATTTCTCTTCTTTTGCATTTTACTTTATTACCTATTCAATTTACCTTAATAATATCATTAGACTGTATATCTACTGGGTGATACTTAAGTACATGCCGATATTGAAATCGGTGATTGTGCCAAGAGGACGACTACAGTAAAATCCGTTTTTGAAAATTCCGATTATTTAACGAGATATTCAGTTTATAAAAATGTAAAAAGGGCACAATTCATAAGAAATATTACCATTGTAACTCGACTTCGGAGAACTTTCAAATTAAGCTATTGTTAGTGGCACCCAAAAAGGCGATAACATTTTTTTTTAAATTACGACTTAAAAGAAAAATGTTATTTTCATATTGTGTGTACCTACTCAAATATACTATAGGTTTAAATATCGGCACGCACGCAAGAATCACCTTGTATAAAGTCCGTAAATAATTGTTCGTACGATCGTGCATATTTTACGCACCTACAGACGCTGTTGATAGATCACATAAGTAGAATATACAACACATGACTAGTTTCTATAGAAACCAGCACAATCATAGTGCTATTTTTTTCATTATGATACTTGTGCGGTAAGTAATAAGATTTATGTAGCAGCAGAATGCAAAAGCATTGTCACCGATTGTCAATGAAATGAAATTCATACATATCGTCGAAGGTCAAAATTAATGTACCTATATAATTTTATTTCAATATTTTGAGAATTCTTTGATCGTTCGAAAAATAGTATAGGCTATACGGTCGCTAGGTGCTTATATCTAGAACTCTATGTGGACTGCCAATTTCCTCCGGGCAAAAGAAGAAGAAAGTGTTATGGGATTATTAAAATTAAAATAGGATTATTGCCATATACCCCAGAAAGGAAAACAACGAAGCAGCTATTAACACGCGTTTTGGAATTATTGTTCCTTTTTAGCGCAGCGTAGCTTTAGGAATAGAATCAGGGGTGGGATTCTGGGTTATATGGCAATAATCCTATTTTAATTTTAATAACTCCATAACACTTTCTTTGTTTTGTTTTTAATTATGTTTGTAAAATTCAATAGGAACCTATCAAAAATATGATAGTGCTATTTCATGATCTTCACACAAACAGCAAAGATCATTCACAAAGTTTGTACCCGGTTATTTTAGTTTTTTTTCTTCAACTTAATACCTCGCTTAATACGAATACGATTTTTGGTTACGACTATGAATTTGTGAATTGTAAAATGAGTATAACAAATATTCTTTGAGTAAAGTGTATTCATGTTAGTGGTCGTATTAGTGCTTAAAATAAAATTTAAAGACCCACTTAATTGTTAATAGAAGCATTATTATAAAGTTATGTTTTTATAATACTTTAGAAAATGCCCAAGCTCAGTAAATATACAAGCCAAGAGTTGTTTGATCGTTTGAAATATCACAAAGAAATATTTGACGAAAATGGCAATGTTCAAGTTCCCAAAACAAATATTTGGACAAAAATATCGAAACAATTAAATAATGATATGTCAGCAAAATATTTATACACTTACGTTAGACTGAATCGAGGCAAGATAAAGGAAAAACTTTTAAAACATTTTAACATTGAATCTAAACTCAATGATAAACTCAATTATGCAATAAACGAATGCGAATATGAAAGTTCTGATGACGGTAGTTCGATCGATATACAAAGCAATTACGACTTAACTAAAAAAGTAATGGGTTTACCAATAAAAGAATTTAATGTAACGTTGACTTCAAACCAATGGAAAACAATAAAATTTATAAACAAGTTTCATATAGACATGGTTTAACGAATCGGAATTATAGTATTTTGGAACCCTTCGCATGGACTGATATCATTCAATCAGCTATTTGGGAGCAGCATAGGATAACATGCTGCTTTACATTTAAAAGAGCAAAAGTTTATCCTGATTCAGGAAACTCAACCTACTTTATAACAATAAGAGGCATTTGTAAGGAATGTAAAAATAATTTAAAAGGTCACTGTTTACAAGAACCGCCAGGAGATGATGAAGATATAGTTTTTTTAATACAAATGAAAAATACAGCAATGTATCCGCATTTAAGAAAGAGACATATACAGGCATCCAATAGAGATGCATGAAGTTTGGAATTAAGCAATAGCACTGCATCTATGTGGAGGAGAAGACGTGCGACCAATATCATGAACTTTGGTGAACCTGAACCCGCCCATCTCTATAAAGGTAGTACTTTACGAAAATTAAAACAAGAGGGCAGTTACAAGAAATTGGGATTAATTGCTGATGTGGATCCAATATTGTCCTTAATGGATTTAAAATATAGAGCACCTTTAGCAGGGTTTATTCACGATATTGGTTTGGATAAATTTTTTGTTCACTATTGGACACCCACTCAACTATATGTGTACAATCAAATATTCAGAAACAAAGCATATGTTGTTTTGATCATTGATGCCACCGGAGGATTAATACAAAAATTTAAGAGGCCTGCAGGCATTTCGGCATATATTTTTCTCTACGAAGGTGTCGTTAACGTTAACTCACAACAGTTTCCTGTGGTGCAAATGCTATCAGAAAAACAGGACACTAATTCTGTAACCTATTGGTTGCAAGAGTGGATAAGACAAGGGGCAAAAGTACCAAATGAAGTAATTTGTGATTATTCTCGAGTACTCCTGTCTTCGTGTACTCGAACATTTGCGAACTTAACGTTAAAGGAATACAATATTTCATGCTATAATTATTTAATGGAAGAATCAAGTATTTTGCCGCCATGTTTTGTCAGAATTGATGTAGCACATATGATCAAAATTATCACAAAGTGGAAGTGTTTTAAAAATTTATTGCATAAGCAAATAAAATCTTTTTTTGTCCGTTGCATTTGTTGTATGATAAAGACTGAAACAATTTACGACCTCAAACGCATTACTAGAGATACATTGATAGTTGCTTTAAGCGAAACAGACGGTTTTGTCGGCACAGTACAACATCCAGTTGAGGGGGCACGAAAACGACTATTATCCTTGATTTCAGAACAAAATACTAAAGAAATCGATGAAGATGAAGGTTTGTCGGAAATAAATGAGAATGAGAATGAAGAAGATATGCAAGGGCAAGAAAATATAATCCAAGATGACCCAATATCAGGTAAGTAATACCTACTTAACATTATGTATGGATTGATTGTAAAAATATATATGTATGCTAGAATGATAATGTCCAATACGTGATATTCTACAAATGATCTGGGGTGACAGTACTGACAGTCAGGTTTTTTTCTTCCCACCGGAGTAGTTTCCTACACCAAAACACAGTACACACAATCGACGCACGTTTCATTAACGGTTGGCAGCATTACCGGGAGATGATTAAAAAAGTTTTAATTATCTTCCGATGATACCAACTTGGTGTGTGAGGAAACTACTCCCGTGGAAAGACTACTCCAGTGCATGAACCATAAAATCATGTATTTTTTAGGTTGGATAACGCAAATAAAAGTTGATGTTGATGTAGAATGTCTACAGCACGGTGACAGAATAAATGCTTATAAAGTTAAAAATTTATATTCTTCTTTAAAAAGACTCCTGCAGGATTTTCCGCTCTGGACTGCAGTACTGGTCAGAGAGTTTAAAAGCAAAAATATAACAGCAAGTTCGGCACCAGTGGAAAGTGATTTCAAGGATTTAAAACATTCTATACTGTTTAAAGAAAAAAGACCTATGAGAGTAGACAAATTTTTAATTCTTCATCATGAAAGTATTTGTGGGCAAATGAAATTAGCTTCTGCGCCAAAATATCAAGGTCAGTCAAGTTATTTAGTTACTTTTATCATTTTTCTTAGTTAAGCATATAAAAAAAATTATTAGCACCATGGCGTATACAGGATGTTCCAGTTTTTTGTAGCAGGACTTTAATAGTCGATAGACATTTAAAAATTATTAAAAAAAGTTCATATAAACATAGGTTGAGAAATGCTTAGTTTTCGAGATACTGGGTGTTAGAGTTTGAAAATGAATATGGATTTATATTTATATTTCCAGAATGCTAAGAAGTATCGAATCCAAACTTGACAATTATTTACATACAATTTAGAGGCCTATTTTAAAATAATAAATTGTTACTTTACTTAACCATGGGCGTAGATATATGGCTTTACTAAAGCTCTTTTTTACAAAAAAGTAGTACGCCACTGATATTTTCTCATGTTCCCAGTTTAATTCAATAAAGCAAGAGAAAACAAAAATTAAATGTAAATGTTTGATATGACAAGCCGTTTTTCAGAAACTTTACATTTAATCTTTTGATGCACGCCTCTGGTCGAATTTAAGACAAACTTGAAGTCACTCAGAATTTCACCAAATTTGATGGTACGAAAAGTCTTTCAAAAAGAATCATTCTTTCTTTTAAAATATTTATTGTAAAAGTTTGAGATTCTAATAATTTATTTTAGTTTGTCTAAAATTCGTCCAGAGGCGTGCATCAAAAGATTAAATGTAAATTTTCTGAGAAACGGCTTGTCATATCAAAAAATTGCCAAGAGACATTTAATTTTTGTTTTTCTTGCTTTATTGAATTAAACTGGGAACATGAGAAAATATCAGTGGCGTACTACTTTTTTATAAAAAAGAGTTTTAGTAAATCCATATATCTACGCCCATGGTTAAGTAAAGTAGTAATTTGTTATTTTAAAATAGGCCTCTAAATTGTATGTAAAGAATTGTCAAGTTTGGATTCGATACTTCTTAGCATTCTGGAAATATAAATATAAATCCATATTTATTTTCAAATTTTAACACATATATCTCGAAAACTAAGCATTTCTCAACCTATGTTTATATGAACTTTTTTAATAATTTATCGACTTTTAAAGTCCTGCTACAAAAAACTGGAACACCCGTATATGTAAGTATGCGCAGGCACTGACGTCACCTTCGAGCAACTAGCACAGAATATAACAATCTGTGTTTCGAGTGTCATCGGGCATGATTGACGTGCATAACCTAACCTAGGTTAGGTTCGGGTTTCATTGAAGTTTCGCATTTGTCACAAGTAAATCAAAGTTCAAAACAAAACCAAAATAAATCAGTCTCAGTTTATTTGCAATGGCCGAGGTAGGTTAAATAAGTGATTATAGGATATTTAGTAGCATTTAGTGTAGAACAGTTCTGTTGGAGACTGACGTTTTAATTTTAACATGTTTTCGCTAACGCAGAAACTGGTTGCGTGTAAGCTTATTTTTACCAGCGCAGCGTAAAGAGCGTATATATGGGCGAGTTGCTTTATTCACCAGTGGATCCATCAGATGTGTTTTATCTCGTTCTATCTCCGAGGTTAGAACGAGATAAAACACATCTTGTGGATCAACCGGTGAATAAAGCAACTCGCCCTATGCTAGAGGCGAGTTGCTTTATTCACCGGTGAATCCTTCAGATGTGTTTTATCTCGTTCTATCTCCGGGGATAGAACGATATAAAACACATCTGGTGTAGATCAACTGGTGAATAAAGCAACTCGCTCTAGAACTCGGATGAGTAACCGCGCCTTATACTCACTTTCTTTCTCATCCTATAGTGATTATGTGATTATGTTATGTTCGAAGATGACGTAATGCGCCGATATTACGAATTTACGTACTCTATGCACACATCATTTATATTTGCGCCATGGTTGGCACTTGTGCTGTGTGGGCCATTAAAAATAGATTATTTTAAAATGATGGTAGCTTTTTTGTCGATTAACCAAATTTTACGAAATTTGATAATAGCGTTACCAAAGGTCCATATTTATGGAAAGTATTCGCAAATTATACAGGCTGTTACCAGTTTCTGAAAAAATTGCAAATATCATCTATATCTGTGGTGGTTAGGATTTTTATTTAATCATGTAAATTAATAAAAATTATAATCCACTACGAGGTCAAAGATTTCCTTTAAACTTTCGATCTTCAGTTAAAGTTTCCACAACAATGTGTCCTACTTGAGTAACCAGCACCGCAAAAATTTTATTTCTTTCAGATCAAAGTGGAACTATGGATGACCACTATGTGGAACGAGAACACTTGAATAACAATAATTATTCTGATGAAGATTTAAAAGACGAAAATTTGAGGGGGAAAAAAACACCGTCAGTAAATCGGAGGTTTTCAATTCTTTCCGATAAAAGACGAACAACGGATGAGTGCTATGTGAAGCAAGAATATTTGAATAACCATAATTATGCTCATGAAGATTTGAAAGAAGAAAATTGGAAAGGAAAGAATAATAAGAAAAGAGTAGTTAAAAAAGAAATAACAAAGGAAACCGGTGAAACTTTGAAAAGCAGTCGTAGATCCCTATATTTAACTCCAAATCCAGAAATTACAGCAAAACTAGATGCATCTGTATTTTCCAACAAAAAAATTAATATTAAGAATGGCTCCATTAAAAAACCTGTTAGTGCAAGTAATGGCACTATACAGTTACAAAATACATGCGCGTTTGATTCACTTTGTGAAGGTTTGACTTGGGCATATATCATAAACATGAATTTCAGAGAATATGTATCTACATTACAAGATCATGATCTTTTTGTACTTATAAAAATATTGGCCACTAAAGGGGATACAGCAGATTTCTATAAACGAAGAGCGGATATTATGTATAACGCATTTAATAAAGTTGTATGTATAAAGGATGTCATTACTATTGATTGTCAAAGCAATGTTGTTGGTTTGGTCAGTACATTACTAAATGCTACACCCAGTGCATTACAGACAACTAAATGTAGGTGCAAAAATTTTACGCGACATTTACCTCTTTTCCCTATAAATATAAATAATTTAATTGCTAATGGAATTGAAAATTTAAATAAATGTTTACCTAACTTAATTTCCAAAGATAAAATATGCAAAAAATGCAATAATCGGCAGGAAACGGTTATTCAACCCAGTATTCATTTATTTATAGAAGTATCGGTAATAGAAATTTTACCTCTAATGAGCCAAACCAAAAATATTGAGCATAAAATGTACACACTTAATGATATTCCTAAAATTTTAAATTTGATGGATCAAAATTATAAATTGACAACCGTCATTGATTATTTAGAACCCCGTGGGAATTACTTAGGACACTATGTTGCACATTGTTACAATTTAGGGACATGGAAAACCATAAATGATTTAAGCAAAAAAATTTATTATACTCCTCAGAATAAAAAAGTAACTCCTCACCTACCAGAGATTATAAAGACTCCAGATAGTTACCGTCAATGTATTTACTGGACGCGGCAAAAATGGATGCAGAACTCAAGTAATTTGAAAGCAGGCCACCTAAACTTAGACTGGTGCCGATGATATTCATTCATAATGTATTACGCACATTATGAACGAACATCATCTGCACCAATCTAAGTTTCGGTGGCCTGCATCCAAATTACTTGAGTTCTGCATCCATTTTTGCCGCGTCCAGTAAATACATTGACGGTAACTATCTAGAGTCTTTATAATCTCTGGTAGTACCAAACTATTATCTCATATCTATATTTTTATTATAGAGATACCTTTAAGTTGTTTAAATTTGTAGTCAGGGAGGTTACTGGACAATGCCTGTTTTTGTTTTTTTTATATTTTAAATAAGAAATATATTTTTATTATGTTTACATTTGTTATAATTAATCCATATGTAGGATGACAATCCAGTCATGTCTTAACTTTCTTCATTATAAAGATATAACTTCTGGAAGTCTGGGAAGAAGATATAAACATTTCAGTTTTTTCATACTACAAATCATCTCAGAATTTTGTAGAATTTGGTCTTTGGGCATAAACGACCTGTATCCAAGTGTTTCAGTAGTATTTTATTTTTGCACTTTCTTAGAGATCGCTAGTTGTGTTACCTATCATTAACAATGTTTAAAATTCTTTTACTCATCAATTCTATAGTACGTACATAAATTCTGATGTGGTTTATTTTCAACAAAAAACGTACACTGGTTTCTTTTAGAGAGAGTTATCCATTTCCTGGACAACCGGCTCTGTATTTTTCTCATTAAATTTATATTTTTAATTTATATTTTTTTAATCTAAAAATCATGAACGCAATATTAGGTACACAAGATATTGTAATGTATTCATAAAATTAGAAAAACATATTTTTGTAGTTGATATCGCGGAAACTAATAATATAATACGAGTCAGACAGCGTCGACGCGGTCAATTAAAGGAAATTTCTTGCATCGCAGTGAGAATACAATAATTACTTCAGATCAGTCATTAAGAAAGTAAAGAGTTAATATTTAACTTTATATTTTAAAAATATGTAGGTACCTCATAACTGCTAATAATATATTTTAGTAAAATGATTAATTACATTTGAGGTACGCAATATGTAATCTTTTATACGGAAATCTCGGGCGCCAGCCCTTTTACTTTTGAGTGCAAAGGACAGCACTTTTTGGCTTTCCTATTTGGGAAAGCAATCCGGGGTAGCTAACAGATGGAGATACAGATAAACGCCAGTGGGTCGTAAGTTGGGGGTCTGTCTAAAGGACTTCAACCCCTACTCAAACGGATTAATCAGAAATAATTACTCGTGAATTTTACCTTTTTAAAATAACGGATTTATTCAAGGATAATAATGAACAAATTAATTTACTCTAAACCTCCACGACTGTACAGTCGAGTGTGTATAAAATTATTTCAGAATGATAAAAATAAGTCGAGCTGGCAAGCAAGAATCTTTACGTGTTTTTAGCGTCGAAATTTGCGGATACGTGGGATTAATGAATTTTTATGTACGACAAGCAAACGGACCTTTCCACTAGGATGGATTATGCACGGCGGGCAATCGATTAGCTATAGATATTCTAGGTTATACTGAATTTTGAAATACACGGCAACCTATACGGCCACAAACGTAGAGCTATTTGTTAATGCTTATGTTATTACATACGTTTCGCGAACCAGTTCTATGCAGATCACCCGTTTGGAAGGCCCTAGCGAACAATTCCTCTCAGTTGATGCATATAATGGCTATTAGATTTATCGTAGGTTTTCCGGTAACCTATTATGCAGTGGAACTTTTAAGGTGGCCCCAGCGAACAAACCTCAGCGGCTGCTGCATATATTAACAAACAAAAGACCAACGGAGGTATTACTAATTAGCTCTGGTTTGATTGAGTAGTATAATACAACAATACGTGCGGACACAAAACCTTAGAATATCTATGCTTAACTGAAAGCAGTACCTGCAAAATGCAGTGGACTACGATGGATTCTTACCAAAAATAATTTTCAGAATATCGTTCTGACAGGATTTACTATTTAATTCGGAGCGGCGGCGCGAAACTGTAGACGGCTTTGGTTCGATCTGGCACTTCTGAAGGTGGATCGGATCTGATCTGATGCGGACTATTTCGGAATGAATCTACTGCTGGAATGAGAGCGAAGTGACTGTGCTTCCCCTTTTTGTAAACTTTTATGACGTATCTGTCGTGTTAAAAGAGAGGTGGTCACCGACTTTACACGATGGGATCGTGTGCTCAACACGACGTTCGTTGCAAAGTGCAAGCGGATTATGCAACTAGAAGTATTCATTCAAAGCGTTGATAACCGGAAATGCATTACTTGCAATTTCTATACTATGTTGCAAAAAGAAACGGATTAAAACGGGCAAGGATTAACATTTTTAGTAACGAATGATTTTTATTTCCGACTCGGCCATTATTTATAATATTTCTCGAATTTTACTTATACGAGGTATTGTCGAAAATTAATCAATTAATTACTTGATTGCTTGTTTACCAGCGGACTTTTTAACAACTCATTAATACCTTAATTAAAACATGACTTACTTACTAAAACAGCGGCAGGGTGTACCCAAGTGACGGTAATATTTAAAGCAAAAATGAACATTCCTTGATTGGAAAAAATCACTTCGTTACAAATACACTTGAATTAAACAATGAGTAAACTAAATAAACAAAACCAAAATTAGGTTGAATAGAACACAATTTGTATAAAAAATTTTGAGAGTATGAAAGTATACTTTTGCCGAACGAAAACGATGCTTGCAACCTAAGATGAAGTAGAAGAACGTAATTTGAGGGGCTAGGATGTCGGCACAAACGAAAATTTTTGTGGCACAATACAGCACAAACGTAGCACAAACGAATGTGTAACTTTCGATTTTGAAATATTGAATCTGGGGGGCTAGCGTGAAGTTAGCCCCTCACATTTTATATTTTTTTAATAGCGGAAGGAATCCGGCACAAACGAATTTTCTTCTGGCACAATACAGCACAAACGTAGCACAAACGATATGTAATTTTTTTTTTTGAAAAATTCAATAAGGGGGGCTACCGTGAAGTTGGTCACCCCCAAACGATTTTTTTAAAATAATACTAGAAGGATGCCGGCACAAACGAAAATTTTTTTGGCACAATACAGCACAAACGTAGCACAATCCTTTACAAGAAAAAAAATATTGAATTTCTAAAAGAGGGGGGCCAACTTCACGGACGTAAACATAGATGACAATCCTGAAGCTGAAGCGAAAAAATACAACACTAATCTAACATAAAATTAGCAAAAAGTATGTAAAACTTAAAAACCACTGTTGCTGAATTCTTCTACGGCTTCTATGGGACAGTTGAATTAGATGCTGGAAAATGTGTTTCTTCCTTAGCCTTTAATGCTGTCAAAAAGAGATAATTTGTGTTATATTCCACCAAAGCAGCATCTTCCACATTAGAAGACGCGGACGACCAGACCCCGGCATACGAGCTAGATTTCCATTTTGTGTCCACTTGCGCTTTAGGTAAAATATTGTTGTTTTGTGACAATGTAACTCATCTGCCATACGTTGTAAGAACTATTCAGCTTTTAATTTGGCCATTAGAATCCCTAAATTCTACGTCTGTAAGCTTGTGGTTCGGCATGTTTTAAAATTTAAAAAATACTTAATGAGACAATCAATATAAAGTGACACTGACAGTCACTAACAAAATAGAGTGACATCCGTCGCCACTGCGTTTTCTCCTATTTACAAAGCTAAAATGAACCGTTGAAAATTTATTGCTCACAATAGTACATCTTCTTGGGGACATCGTTTTTTAATTGGTGACCATAATGAATGAATTTTGTGTTGAGTTAAAAAAACATGTTTTTCAATAATTTATTTTTAGACTTTTTGAATTTGGAATTTTTAATCCAATTTTTATCATGTATTAAAGAAAGTCCAATAAATTTAATAAATGTATGTTTAGAGATTAAACATCAATATAAGTACATCAAATTGGATATGTTTGTTATTATTATGCTTGTATAAAGCCTACAATAAAGTCATTTATAAACATTTCATATCAAACAAAGAAACAGAATTGTAAAAAAGCGAGGTAATATTCAATTATATAGTATAGTAAATATTGAAATTACAAGTGACTTATGACAGTATGACAGTATAAATGTATAGTATAGACCTACATGTATGAGAAACAGAGAACATTAGGGAGATGTTAACATAATCGGGGCACTTGAAATTGGCTGCTATTGAAAGTTACACGAATATAATTTATAAGAATGGAGACAGTAATAATCCCTTCGGTATTAAGGAATAAAACTCACAAGAACCTTTGGACCGGAAAAGGAGAATGATATAAGTATGGATAACTATATCCGATATAAGCTAAATATGGGATATATTTTCTGGGATTACCGTTAAAATATTTAATTAATGAGTAAACTGTTGTAGCTAAGAGCTGCAACATTAAAAACTAAAAAATTATTTAGTTTAGTGAATATCTTTCTTAATACAATAAGATTAACGAATACCTGAATAACCGTAAATAATGAAAATTTTTTAATCAAATCCTAACAGTTTCGCTTGGTATGGATAGGGTTTAACTCGAGCATCTTTGGACAAGCTAACATAATCACTCGGCAGGTGTATTCCACGGTTCCTCAGCTTCCTTTCATAGTTATATACCGAGTCACACTCCATCTGATAATATCCCAGTTCTAAAAATATCTGAAACTCCTTTACTTTAATCAAAATAGCGCGTTTGATAGAACGTTATTTCTGTTTCCGCTGACCTGACAACTGATTGATTATTGGTATTGTCTCATGTCATGAGTCAAACAACCCTAAAGATATACAAAAATATAACACGTGAAAGTTGACGCAACCAATTGGTTGTTTTGATTTTGACCACTAATAACAAACTTATATCTTTGGTTGGCAAATTGAAAACTGTAAAGTTGTGGCAGCAGCACAGTTTAGTTAAATAATTTTGCCAGCTCTGAGCTATGGGGATAATTTTTCAGCCTACACATCCTGCACATCCTGTGTAGTTTCAGACTTCTTTCTTCAGCCAAATCCTTATCCTTGGTTTTTTCTTGTCTTGCTTTTTCTTTCCTTTTTTGATGTTCCATGTGATCTTCCTCTGAAATGTTTTCACATTTAAAATAGACACACATTTTGCATTCATCTAGGAGAGTAGACCGAAGTTTTATGAACGAAAAATTTTCTGGTAAAATTTGACATAGCTTTTTCTTTGGTTTGTAGACACTTAAGTGGCTGGAAATGTGATTCCAGGAAAAATTTTAAAGAATCTTTTCTGCAGTAGTGCCCAGGTAATTTTGGAAGTTGTGCAAAAAAAAATTCTAAATTCATTCATACTGAACTTGTTGTTCTTTACCTCGCTCTTTCATTTTGATTATGCTTGTTTTCTCAGAATACATATCACAATAGCTTTTAGCTTTCATCAGTGAATATATCCTATATTCACTGCTTTCATCAACCTCATCCTTTAAAAGATGTAAAGTGCGTAGATATTTCGCCATACACTTTTATCCCGCGTTGCACCGGAGTAAAGCGTTGGTGTGTGGGATTCTTAACTATGAATATGTTAGATTTTTAATCAAAATTGGTTATAAAAGATAGTTAATGCTATAAAAGAATGAATAACAATAACATTTTGTCAGCAATGTACCCTATATATTTATGTATTTGTTAATTAAAATTTATATTACCTATTTTTAAGTTTACGACCACTGGCCGAGAACAAACGATGGAATTCGAATCTCACCGTGCTGAGCATGACGTCAATCACTGACATTTTTTTGACAGAACTTTAGAATCTTTTATGTTCACCGTTGTGCATATATCATACTGTTTACGTGTAGATTTCAATTCGCGATTTCGGTGTTAAATATTAACATTTTTCACGGAAAAGTGAGTGGAAAAGATTTTGTAAAAGCCCAGAGAGATAATTTGGCCAATGTTGTCCTCTTTGTTACTGTACTACGTTTAAATGGAAGGCGTCATTTTTTACCAGCTAATTGACAATCAAAATACATGATTTTTTAAAATATAATTACCCATTAATTTAAACATTATACGGTTTTCCATATCTTCCTCTAATTGAAGGAAAAAGTAAAATACATAACCTAAAATTGCATGATTTTAAAAAGGTACAAAATCGCACTTACGTCGAAATGATCCTCACATACAACCCCTTTAGTGTTTTCTGATATATCAATTTCACTCCCTCTCATGGTACGTAACCATATTATTCGTTTTTTCTTTAATTTAGCGCTTGATCGTATATCGGTAATGAGACAGATTTTTTTTTGGTGTTTTTCTTGTGGACGACTACTGATGTACTTAACAGTACCTTGAATGCTTAATATCAATAATATTCTTCATTTTCTTTGTAATATGGTGCATTAAACCTATTTTAACAAGTTTTACACATCAAACAAAAAAAATGAAATGGAAATGCCAGTGTCTGACGTCACAACACCACAGCAGCCTTTTGCATGACGTCACCGTCATTTTTGCGACTCCTTAAAATAATCATTTTTGTTAATTTTTTTTGGATAATGGATTACATTTTAAACGTTTTTTAATATTGCGATAGCCATTTAGTAAGTTAATTTACAAAATTACATTTAATTCAAAAATCATGCGCATACCTTATTGTCGATAAGTTCGCTCATTTTTTAAATATTATTATAGAAACTGAAATTATTCATTAAATTATAGCGTAGTACTCGATGACATGACCCTGACGAAAAAAATAAAATGTTCAGTTTCTCAGTCTGCAAAGGTTGCTAAGTTTCGAAATCCTTTATTAGCCATTTTAAACTCAATACCGTGGCTGTATGGCTAACAGCCCAATGCCATAAAAAAAAACTCAATACCTTGTTTTATAGCGCGATGTCGCGCAATTGCAAATTTTACAAAAGATGGTTACTTTACTATTTTTATAAAAATTTTAAAGCACTCTGTGGAATGACTTTTCTGAAAATTTCTGTCATGGTTGTAATTTCAGGGCCCATCGAAAATTTCCCAAAAAAATACTTTTCTTGCTACAGATCTGCAGAGGTTAATATTTGTTCCTCATCAAACGATTAAAGCATAATTTTATTAACCACCTCGTGATGTTGCCTAGGTACTTGAATGGCAAATGACAAAAGTCAAGGTGTTCAGTGTTTAAAACGTCCAACACTCTTATTATTTATCCATTATTTACAAAGCTTCTCTGAGTTTACCTTCACAACAAACAACAAGTAATTAGTTATGGCTTGTACGCTATTATATTTGTACGCTGTCACACAATTAAATTGGTAACGATATAGGTAAAAGGTTCGGTTTAAGTGTTTTTACATTTGGCAGATATAATATATGAAAGTGATATGGATGGTCCATGTATTATATTAAGTATATTAAGTATTTTGCAAATATGAATGATAGATAAATTATAAGTGATGCAGCTGTATGTTATATATATTTATCTAATCGCTGTGTACAAATCAATTCTCCTTCTCAAAATATGAATTATTCATATTAACATAGATTTAAAAATTCCCCTTACGGACGTAGGTACAGCGTTTGGAATTGGAAACCAAAAAAAAAAACAAACAACGGACACAACCACTGGGTTGTCAAATATTTTGAAACCGGTGTGATTTCGTTATTCATTGTTGATAATGAGTATCTAAACTAAATAAAAGTTGTGATTATACTGTTAATAAATCATTAGTGTATTTTGTATAAATAACCCAGTTAGCACAAAATGTCCCTGGGATGTCCATATATGAGCTTTTACGTTCCATATGGGATCGTCGCGGCAAAATGTCCCTCGGACGTCCCAAGGACTGAAATATCCCACGGAAACATCCCTTGGACTTACCGTCAGGGACGTCCCTGTAGAGTTATATTAAGAAAATCCTTGGGATGTCCCAAATAGTGAAACAACCCAGGCTAACGTCCCAAGGACTTAAGGACTTGGATATTAATTCTGGGTAAGGTACCTATGTTATAAAAAAACAAATGTAAAATGCACATGCTCAATCACAATTCGATGGTCGAAAATATTGAAAACTATTTTTTAAACCTAAAAATATTGTTATTTTGGAGTGATAATGTTTTTATTAAATAAATATTATATCAGGAATCATTCAACAAAAACAAAGAGTAGAATAATTATAAAAATGTGGAAACAATCTAATTTTTAATCGTTTAACCTGATATTCAGTATGTTTGGTATTATGTATAATATTAGAATTACTATTAAAGTTTTTCTTCTGTGATAAAGCCAAAGAAACTTTTGGTAAACAAATTTTCAAGGTCTGTTGGGTACTCAAATATTTTAAATTTGCCGCCGCTTAATAAATGTAACGGACCAAGCTCTACGCGTGTGAAAGCGGAAGAGCAATATGGCTGCGTGCATGTTTTGTTTGGTGTTTGGTGTCTTTTTGGTCTGGTGTTTTGTTAAAAGTTAAGTGGTCTTTTACAGATTGATTATTGTATTCTTTTACGCTTCATTATGCCTATTAATTTGTGATGTTCCTTCCTTTGAATAAATTATCAGTATTCCTGTAAAGGGTTATTTGAACTTTTGATGCGACATTGACACTGAAGTAGATACTCAAATACTTATTATACTGAACTTGACCCACATTTCGCCAACCAAGTTGACATCATTGGGAGGTGATAAACAGTTTTAAGCATCTGCCAATGATGCCATGTTGGCCAAGCTCGTCGACTGTAATAAACTTTTTGGTGTTTGTGGAAATAATTTCATTGTCAATTACTATTTTATTTTGAATCCAGTTGGATGTAGGTTTTATATCTGGTATGCTATTAGAGCATGTCCTTATCAGGTCCTAATATTGTCCAAACACGACCTGAAAGGACGTTGTTGGGACGTGACAGGGATATCCTGAACAGTCCCAAACGGCTTGCGCTGGGACGTCCCCTACTTTGTTTTGGGATGTCCCTGGGATGTTTCAAATGTTCTGGCGTGATGTTTTTGGGACGTCCCAGGAGCAGCCTTGTGTTATCTGGGAATTAAATTAAATTTTCAGTATAGGTACCTTATGTTTTTAACTTACTTTTAAATCTCACACTTATTTGAAATTGTCTTCATAATAAACATAGATCTGTCAATTCATTTGAGGTTGGTTAGAAGCGGCGAAATGTAGTACAGTAGGTTGCACATTCTCTGGTGCTAAATACTCCCTAAATTGGCATAAATTGGCTCAGTCGATAAATGAATATTATGTTTCTATTACGATAGAGTTGCTTGTTTTTACAAAAGAGTTAAAGGATGGTAGCAACAAGGAAAAAAACATCTTCTGTCGGATAGCTAGCTTTTAGACGGGAACTTGCGAAAAGACGCTATTACTGATAAAGATATGCCTGTGTTCGTAGCGATTTGCAAGTTTCGAAAAAAAATTAAGCTAGCCATTACTTACGACCTCTTGTAAATGCGTTCATAGTCGATTCCGGATTGTTACATTTGGTAATCTTTAGTTATTTCTGTGGAAGATTGATTGGAATTGGAGTACTTCGTGAGAGGAATATAAATGAACGTTGAACACCTATCCAGCCATCTTTAACATAACATGGTAAAGAATGCTGTTGACAGCAAATAAGTATTTCTTTGGAAATAAACCTTTCCTGAGGTGCTTAAATAATTGTTAATAATTTAAATTTAAACTTAGTTTACTTAATTTGTTCTACCAATAAGGAAATTGGGGTTTTCCGCCAAGTTTTTTATCATTTTCTTTTCTCCCACTACGTTTCATTTTCCCTATACGTTGCGGTTAGAAGTTTTATTAGTGAAGTATTTCCCTTCTGAGGGACATACATACATTTTTTGTTTGGAAGATCCTGGACAAATTGTTTGAGAGCCTATATTAAAGAGACTTTAAGAAACTCGCAAGTTTTTCATTATTGTATTGTATATTATATTATATTATATAAAATAAACTTACACTTACACTCAGTAACCATTTTAAATATTTTAATTTCTTTTCTATTTTATAAGAAATCGATATTGATTAGTATAAATTAGTAATTAAATATTTAAATTTTAGGTGGAAATTATTTTATTAAAATTAATCTAGAACATTTACATAAATAGCGTCCGGTTACATAAGCTACATTATAAGAAATGTATTAATTTCTTTTGTTTTGTTCAGGATATACGAACGTTTTCATTTCTTCTTAGCAGTGTTAATTATTTTTTCATGCAGGGTGTTCGGCACATGGACCGACAAAAATTTTTGGTGGATAGGTCATTTCAAAATGTACACTTGTTCTAAATAAATTATTATTTGACGCAATTAATGGCTTCCAAAGTCCCGAAAATGGGTAAACATTTTTTAAATGAATTTAGACGTTAAGATTATTTCATATTTTTACCCATTCTCAGGACTTTGGAAGCTCATCAGTCCTTTTATTTTGTATTAATGAGCTCATTTAGGAATTTTTTTTAATTCATATTTCGAAAGTACACCTTGTAATTAGTAAATGTGCAAAATATTAAATTTTTTTTCAACTGCCTCTCCCTCAAAATAAATAATGAAAATAGAGCGCTGTGACGTCACACCACTCGCAGCGGTCGGCCGCTAGCTTGTTTCCTATAGTTTCATCCCAGTTGTTACTACACACACGGCGGAAGTGGTATTTCGTTCATCTTTTAAATGCTTCGTCCTTGGTACAGCGAAATCTAAATACCATATATCGGCATAACTCATAGAACCAGTGGAGACGGGTGGTGTGATGTCATAGCCGTTTCAAATATGTTACGAATTTGAAATCAAATATTAGGGTTAATATTAACGCTAGCGATCTAATTTTTTCACTATATACTTAGAGGATGAAATACTTACGGAAAATGCTAAAACAAATTAAAAAGCAAATATCACGAAATGAGCCCATTGCCTCAAGTAATAATTTATTTAGAACATTACAGAATACAATAAAAATTATTTTGTGCTATTACAATCATAAACAAAAAAGTCATCAGTGTTTAGAGGCGGGATTTCGGGTAATTTTCAAAAATAATGAAAAAAAATCGTATCTTAATAACCGTGAGATTTGGGGCAGTAGTTCCTGGGTCAAAAACTTGCAAATGACACCACCTATCCACCAAAAATTTGTGTCGGTCCATGTGCCAAACACCATGTATATATATTACACATCTTTATATTTTATCATTATGAAAGTCATTTTTAAAGCCAGTAACTGCATTAGTAGTTTTTCTTGTGATCTGTTCTTCTTAAGACCATAAGTACCTTAATTTTGTGTTTTATGAATCCCGACCATCTCCACTGTAGTCGGCGGGAAAATACTGTTCTGTCATCGTACAGATCCGACTGTTGTTCTGAATAATTTGGCGTAGTATTTTTTCAGTGTCAGTAACCCATGAGTTACTAAGATAGACAACAATACAACCTGTGATACATTTAATGAGCTACTTTGCATTGATATTGTTTCTGTAAAAATCAAATTGTATGCTAGTTTCCTATATATCTTTGTTGTGTATATTCCACCGAATTTGAACGCTGAATATTATGATAGGTTGTTTGATGCTTTCGAATCTCTCTACACGATATATGAGACAAATATTCTAATTATAGGTGATTTTAATATTCCTGATCTAGCCACGAAAAACTTATTTGTCACTTCTGGCCCCAAGGTTAATCTTTTATCCAATTTTATCGGTTTTTATAATTTGAAACAATTTAACAAAATTTTAAATATTAATGATCGACTGTTAGATCTTATGCTGTCAAATCTTGAGTGTAATGTTTGTAAGTCATCCGACATTTTATTGCCCGAGGATCAACATCATCCTGCACTAGTCATTGATATTTTTTTTGATGTGAACAAAAAAGGAGTTACACATAAAACCGAATTAGGCTTGAATTTTAAGAAGGCCAATTTTCCTGCCTTGTACCAAGAATTAACAACAATTGATTGGACCTTATTAACATCTTTTGAATCTGCCAATGACGCTGTAGAAACATTTTATCGCATATTAAACTCAGTTTTTGTGAAGCATGTGCCTAAAAAAATACCAACAAGTAAACACTATCCTCCCTGGTTTAATAAAGATATTATTACTTGTATAAAACAAAAGAAAAGAGCTTGGAAAAAATTTAACTCTACCAAGGAGGAAGAAGATCAAAAGTTCAAAATTTTAAGGTCCTCGGTAAAACTCAAAGTAACTCAAGCCTATAAGAAATATATTTCTGACACTGAAACTAATATTAAATCTGATCCGAAACATTTCTGGTCATTCGTCAATGCTAAAAGGGGTAACCTAGCTATACCCACACATATGACATACAACAACCAATCACTAGAAGACCCTCAGTTAATTGTAGACAACTTTGCCGATTATTTTTCAAATGCATTTATAATTTCCAGTGATTTCAACACAAATAACATTTTGCGTCAAGCAGCACTATTTTATCCATTACAGATATCTCAGCCGCAATAAAAAAACTTAAATCTAATATGACCATGGGACCTGATCTTATCCCTGCGTTCTTGATTCGTGATTGTGATATCTTACTGCGTGAACCTTTGTGCACAATATTTAACCTAATTCTCAAAACTTCTACTTTCCCAGATGTTTGGAAAATCTCTAGAATATGTCCTGTATTTAAAAAAGGCGATAAAAATGATATAATCAATTACAGGGCAATCGCAATTTTATGTAATTTTAGTAAAGTGTTTGAATTTGCCATTCATAACATTCTATCATTTCAAACTAGAAATCAAATAATCGCGGAGCAGCATGGGTTTATGGTTGGGCGATCTACAGCTACAAATTTGGTCTGTAAAACTCAATACGTAAGTGAGGTTCTTGATCGAGGCAGTTCGGTGGATGTTATCTACACCGATTTTTCGAAGGCCTTCGACAGGCTAGATCACGGTTTACTGCTGTGCAAGCTGGACTCTATTGGACTGAGTGCCGATTTTATAGGGCTAATAAAATCTTACTTATCCGGTCGAACGCAGTTTGTGCAGTGCCGTGGTTACAGGTCTGCTGAATTCTTCCAAACCTCGGGAGTTCCTCAAGGTTCTATTTTGGGGCCTTTAATGTTCATTATCTTTATCAATGACATTGTATTAAATTTAAATGTTAAATATCTTCTGTATGCAGATGACTTCAAAATATTTTGTGAAATTAAATGTGAACTTGATGCAGTTATTCTTCAAAACAATCTTAGTGCACTAAATTCGTGGTGTATTGATAACAAGTTACCTCTTAATTTAAATAAATGTAATGTTATGACATATAGCCGCATGAATATGCCATTGTTATTTGATTATTCACTTGACAGTTCCATTCTTAGCAGGCCTAAGGTAATTAAGGATCTTGGTATCACGTTTGATCCTAAACTGTCTTTTGTTAACCATATTGATAATCTGGTAGCCAGTGCATATAAGTGTCTAGGTTTTGTTGTCAGAAATATGAAAGATTTCAAGAATATTGGCACAATGCGACTATTATATAACACATTTGTTCGCTCAAAGGTGGAATATGCATCAACTGTATGGAGTCCAATCTACAATGTACATATTATATCAATTGAAAAAGTTCAGCGTCGCTTTTTTAAATCTGCAATTTACAATATAGATAATATATATCCACCTAGAGGTACTGCGCAGGAATTGTTTCAAGAGCATTTTGGCATGAATAGCCTGTCTAGTAGACGAAATATGCACTCTTTAATTTTTTTATTTAAAATAATAAACAACATATTTACGAGTAACTCGTTAGTAGCTATGCTAGATTTTCATGTACCCCGGGTAAATGCTAGGGTCACGCATCTGTTGGAGTTGAAAAACCACAGGACAAATAAATATATATAAAAGTTCTCCTATTTATCAAATGGTAATAAACTATTCCCACATTGAGCCCCAACTGGATATACTATCATGTAGTATAAATGATATTAAAAATATTTTTGTGAATATGCCTAATTGATGGATATGTTATCTGTGTTGTAGCTGTGTGTTATACTCTTGATACCAGAAAATGTTTTTCTTATCTGTTTCTCTCGATCTGTGATATCTTGTGTTATTTAGTTTCTTTTCTACCACTGTTATCATTATTATTGTATTATTTTTAATATACTTGTATATTTCTTTTTACCACTGTTTATATGTATCTGTGCTTATACCATGTACACTTTTTTTGTTTTGTATTTTATAAATTATACATTATTGTAGCCTTATCCTGTAATTGGGCCCTGGCCCGTTGGATATTGTAAATTAAATAAATAAATAAATAAATAAATAAATAAATATCCTGTTCTTACACACAGTTCTATTTTAAATAACTGGAGAATGGATAATCTAAATATACATATTGTTATAATATATTCATTGAACTTAATTCTGGGAATCACGCCAAATTCTAAAAAATTAATAGAAATAAGAAAATTGCCAAAATATGTCAAGATAAAAGTGTAGTATCAAAGGCAAACCTCAACAGTTTGCCCCAGAAAACCACTATATAGGTATAGTTCTAAATGAATATATATACAATATTGTTATCTAAAATTCGTATCAGTGGTTTTCTAGGGGCAAACTGTTGAGGTTTGCCTTTGATACTACACTTTTATCTTGACATATTTTGGCAATTTTCTTATTTCTATTTATTTTTTAGAATTTGGCGTGATTCCCAGAATTAAGTTCAATGAATATTAACTATATCCGCCACAAACAAACTACAAACAATGTTATAATATAGTTTTGAAGTCAGGAAATTATAAGAATTTCGAAAATATGAAAAACCCTAAGGTTATAGAATTTCGACATTTTGCGATTGTCAATTGTTTGTTTTATTGGCAGATTATTAATATTCAGTCAAAATACTGCAACTCTGGTATTTCATTTTTCTTTATTTCTTCAAAAGAACTCTGTAGGGAGGTGCTTAATTATACGAAAGAACTCTGTACAAAAACACTTTTTTTTCACTTCCAAGGGCAAACTCTCCTTTTGATCAAAAAAACCCGTCCCTGAAATGACGTGATTTAACTTAGAATCATCCTGTATATTGAATGGTATTTAAATTTCCTGTTTTGCCTTCTTTTGTTTCTTCAACGTCTTTGAGCCTTCCGTTTCAAAGATTTTTTTCATGTTTTTGCTGTCTTAGGATAGAATAAAGTTAGTTATGTTGAATTATTACAAATAAATGCTATACCGGGTGTAAAAGAATTCGAATTATTATAACAGTCTTGCCGAGCTATTTTTACTATTTATAAAAAGATATTTATTTTATACTTTGATAACCAGTTTACTATAACATGGTTCTTTCAATATATCAATACTCGAATTAATTAGTCTCTAGACAGAATCACTACCCACAGAATATAGTACGAGCCCTCATTAACTTATCTATGTCTTACTCCTTTACTCATTATCGACCAGCCAGCGATATTGGACACTGATGTCACTCACAAAACGTGTCGTGGGTTAGTAAGCACTTCAACCTGTTTATTCTATATTTTCTGATCAATGAAATTGCCAACTATATTGTCAATAAAACGAAAGAATCTCAAAACACTTAAAATACTATTTATTTACAATTGAAACGAAAAAAGGTAAAAAACAAAACAATAAATGGAAAATACGGGGAATAAGTCCCAGTACAAAATGAACTATTAAAACAAAACAATATGCAAATTCATAGTATAATAACTTAAAATGCTAGTGTTGGCAGTGGCAAAAGTGAATATCTAGCTTAACGCGTGGATAACATTTACATGGGTTCAAAAATATCCCTCAAACCACGGTTAAACTATTATCACTAGGATTTCCAGAAAATAGACAAACGTTCTGGAATCCTCGAATAGTGGAAAATAGACAAACGTCCACTAATTCAATCAACAAAACAAAACAAAAATAAATGACTGACTCTACATATATTAACAAACAAACAAAATCAGAAAACACAGAACAATCACTACACTATCTTTACTTCTTTATTTCTTATTCGCGAAACTAGAGATGATGTTTTCGGTCGGAAGCTAGACAAAAAGTGTCTTTTCAAAGCTTAAAGGTTTTAGCACATCAGGTTGTCGATTTGCCTGAAGGGCGGTTACACTTGAGGGGGTGGGTAAGTCATTAGGCGATTTACCCAATTGCACTCGTCCCCGACGGTACTTAAGTTCAACCCGACCTGTAGCGCTATCTGCCCGTTACGATGGAAAATTATTCTTATGGCACATTCCTTTACTATGTTAATAATTTACCATGGTATTAGAATCTTACTTAATTATCCTACTTATGATACAAATACAATTCATATTAAACTATTTCTATATAGCACCTGCATTTGCAACTACGAGCTAGGGAAACCCAATTTCACTAATCATTCCTGTAATTCCATTTCGGGACAAAACCTAGCTCAGGTGTATATAGATTCCTACCTATCTTAATATTACGCACATTACATATAATGGAATATCTTTTGAATTAACTACCTTACTTATGTTATTCAAAATAGTCTGTAGATAAGAGATAGACACCGAGATATGATTCCTGTTGACGGTTGATGACCTTTACTCGCGTATTCGATTGATTCACTACTCGCGATTGATTGATTACGCGCCTTCCCTGAAATACCCTAATAAAGCCATTAACTAAATTACCCTTGTTTAACCGACTTGCCTGTACTATAGGTCCTCCGTGACTCTCAACATATTTCAAACATGTGGTACCGATTTGGCTGTACCCTTAGGTTTTTTCCAAAGAAATACTTTGAACTTAACAATTGTCGAATATTCCTGGCAAATGGACTTATAAACGTTATGGCTCTTCTATGATGGCATATCTTAACTACGGGTGGTAAACGTTATAATTTGGGTACGACACTAAATTTTACAAGTCTGTTTTAAAAGCAATGCCCCGTTTGCAATTTCACGATCCGTCACGTATAATATTTACGATGCTTTAAGTTTAACTAAAAGAAACGATACCGGGTGTATCTCCATTCTGGTTTACATAGGATGTACATTTGTTACATTATTTTTCGTGAAACCCTGTATAAATTGTTCAAAATAGTATAAATGTATCCAAAATGTGATCTTTATTTCAAAAATGTAAAAACATACAGGGTGGCCCATTTAGAAAAGACTATTGGGGGCATTTCCGGTGAAACCGGAAGTGACAAATATGGCGAATGGGTCTCAAAAAGTTGGAAATCTTACCTAATTTCACCATACAAAATTTTATCCCGATATCTTTAAAAACGAGGAAGTTACAGGGTGGTCCACTATTCGTTTACACCCGGTTTAGTAAAAAAAGTGTGAACATAGGAATTAGGAAAGGGCTCTTACGTTTGGTCACTGTTTACTAACGGTGAGTTTGAAGATTTTTATAATTTTCCTTTCTGAAATATTGTAGACGTGGTATCAAAACCAATGAAGGCATGAGCCAGTAAAGTTGTATTTTTTATACGTTCATGTGATTTCTGGATTTGTGACGAAGAAAAAATTTTCCCTTTAATTTTTTCTGTCACTGGCCTTGTGAAAAATAATAATCAAAGCGATTAATAGAACAAGGAGATCAACGTCACCGACTAGGTACAGATGTTCGTCCATTGTTTATTTCAATTGCTGTTTTAACAATAGGTGAATCCACATCATCTACAGCTTGTTTCACAAAGAAACCTTTATTCTAAAGAATTTTTGTCAACATTGAAATTAATCGGATTTGACAAAAACTTTTCTTGAGGGAGGGATACGATTACTGAATTTTGCCTAAATTTGTTTCCTTCATCTTGCATAAATAATAAGTGTAGAGTTACAAAGACGTTGCAATTTTCTTGCTTATTTTATGAATTTCGGTATATTTTGCCTGTTCTGTAACCGTGTGACATATCGTTAAATCAGGCATTGAGAGGGGAGTTGCACATACATATTATTTTCCTTCATTTCAAATCACTGCTGTCATTGTAAATTGCGAAAAACGGTAAAATTTTAAGTTATGGTTTTCGGCTATATACGTTTCAACGAGATAAAATGAAATAGGCTGTTCGACTTGCTTCTCGTTTTTAAGTTGTGTTGGGGATTGTTGGGAGTGACTTTTTTAACGCAGCGATAAACTCCCATACTTTTGCTTAATCTACCTCATGTTAAAATAATGACATTTAAACCTTTAACACTCAGCAATACGTATAAACCAGATATCTACAACGTGTCAGAACAACCCCGGTCTTAAATCCACCCTTACGATTTTTCAAATTGCAAGAAATTGACAAAATTGAAAAAATTGCAAAAAGACGAAACCCTCAAACACTATTTCCAAACGAAAAAACGGCGGCGAAAGACCATTCTTGTAAGAAATCCAAGGTAGAGGGTTGACCTTAGAACTACATCGGGAATTGCACGGCCCCGCTCTGATTTTAGGCTCAGGAGGAGTGAACGAAAAAGTGTAATTTTGACGTCTATCATTCTGAAACGTCATTCTGCCTACGTCATGCGTCAGCAACATGAAATAAACATACCTATTTAGAATCTAGGGAAATTAAATAATTAAAAAATATTCAAGGTTATTTGATAGACTTTAAATTATTGCCTGTGCTTGAAAGCCAAGAAAAATATCATATATTATCTGTAATTAATTGGTTGGGATATTAATTTGCAGCTCACTCATTTAAACGAAAATATACACATACAGATAATAATTATCTACCAACAGGAATTATTTAACATATACTGGGTTGTAAGGGTTATAAAAGATTACGTCACCATGGATATAATAAATAATAAAGTATACTGCTGTGTTCGAATTTCTAGTTCATAGACCATTCAAATTGACTAATAGATGCAATGAGGTAAAAGTTACAGAGAGAGATAATCTATTAAGGTTAACTATGTGGTGGGGAAAATTCGACAGTTTTTACAGAGTTGCAGACTAGATGATCCTTCTAAGTACCGTTCCAAAATATCTGTCTGCATAATGTAATATTATAATAAATGTTGCTAATAAAAATAAAAATATATAGCAATTTTTTCTATGAAATAGACCGGCCATTTCCTTGCAATGTGCTAGTATTATCGCTATATGGAAAGTATAGTAGGTATTGTTTTACACAAGATTTTTATAAAACGTATAAAATAATGGATCGTTAAACTTGGATGCTGGGATGTTACCCTTACATACTTTTATGGTCATTGCGTTTTCTGCCTATTGTGCCAAAAAGAAATTGATCGTAACGAAAAGTTTTATTCATAACAATCGGGTCGACGTGTGATGATCCTCTTGACCCATACCGTTTCTTCAAGACGATTTTTATGTTGACCAATGTGGATAACGTACCGAAAGTGACGTAGGGCAAAACAGTATTTGCTTAAGTAAATATTATATATAAAAAGCCTTGTAACTTTCTGCTCAAAATTCGCATATTCCCTAATATTGAAAATGTTATTTTAATGTTTTTCTACTCAAATTTCGAAGTATGTTGTTATGTCAATACATTTTCCAACATCCATCATAATAATATGAACTCAAATAGAAGTAAAGTTCAAAGTTATAAGTGATGTGATTCAATCCTTTCAATTAATTTGCCTTGCTCAAATGTAGTTCAAGGAATGGATGAAGAAATGTTTAAGGAAGATTTAATGAAAAGGATAAAATCCGAGTCTAATTATAACACACATGTAAATTGATCGTAGTAATTCTACGTTTTGCCGCAGACAAATAGTCGTTCTAATCTGGCCTCGATGTGGTAAATCGGTTCTACTAATGGCTCTTGCACCTCTAATGCTTACATTTGTCTGTTGTTTTTCCCACACACAATTAATTGTATTTGCTGTAATAAAGTGTATTCGTAGATAGAGTAATGTGGCTATCTGGCCACTATTAGCGCTGATGGTAATGAACAGGGTTGTTCAAAGAGGCCCGTATTAAATAACTACAACTTCAAAGTGACAATTGTTTATGTACAGATAAGTATATGTATTTCATAAATATAAAATAAAATATTTGTTCTTACTCCATTTTAGTAGTTGTAGAGTAAAATTATAAATAAGGTAAGTAATAGTAATAGTAATAATAGTAATAGTAATAATTTATTAACCACTTTGGATACATGAAAGTATATATGGCAAGTCAACAAGATACAATTATGTTAAAAATGGTATACAAAAAAAATAGAATAAAATAAGATAAGAAGCTAAGAAGCTGGCAGAAAAAAAGCTATCAATATAAATAATAACATATGGATGCATAAGTACAAACTCCTTTTTTTTTTTTTTTTTAATATAAATAAAATAAAATAAAACAGGTAAGTTTAGGGTATAATGACGAAACACATGTTACAATAATAAAAAGAACAAACTATACGAACAGTAGTTACTATGTAATATTACTTGTCAAGTTAAGAAAGTCTGTCAAGTTATAAAAAGTGTTGTTGATTAATAATTGCTTTACTTTGGACTTAAATTTTTTGTAATTATTGATACTTCTAATATTACAGGGCAAAGCATTAAATAATATTACAGAGTTATAATAGGGAGAATGTTTAAAATGAGTTGTAGAATGCCTTGGAATCAACAATAAGTCGCCATGTCTCGTGCCATATGTGTGATTATTTGAACATGTCGCAAAGAGATGCTCATTCTTTTTTGCAAAAGTTACACACTTTAATATATATATACAAGGTACAGTAAGAATTTTCTTATTTTTAAATATTTGTTTGCAACTCTCTCTAGGCTGTAGTCCATATATTAATCTCAATATTCTCTTTTGGGATATAAAAACACGTTCCCTATCTTTTGCACTACCCCAACAGATAATATTGTACGATATGCATGAGTAGGCGTACGCGTAATATGTATTTAACAAACCGTTCTGATCAAGTGTATCTTTTAATTGTAGCAGAGCAAAATATGCTTTATTCAGTTGTTTACACACATTTTCTATATGGATACTAAAAGACAATCTTGAATCAAAGTATGTTCCTAGAAGCTTTACACCTGCTGAAATTATGAATTTGTGATCCAAAATAAAATTATTCGGGAGTTGTCTCATGATGCTGAAATTTATTATTTCAGTTTTGTTTTCATTTAATATGAATTTATTTCGTTGACACCACGCACCAAATTCATCTATAACAATCAAAACCTTATCTCGAAGGTCCTCGGGATTGTTTGCAGATACCGTTATTGTAGTATCATCTGCAAACATAGTAACATGACCATTCGTTATTTGATTAGGCAAATCATTAACATAAAGCAGAAAAAGCAGTCACTGCCTTTAGTATGCCTTAAATTAATTTTGTAATGTTTTCTATTCTACTAGAATGCATGGATTTCAACTTTTTGGATATTTAAAATACATCATCGCCTTACAGGAAGTTTTTTCACCTGACTGGTATATACGTTTGATATATTGACATTTGAAGACTAATTTTCGTAAATACAAGGCATTTCAACGAAAACTTGACCCCCCCTATAATTATAAAACAGAAAAATAAAATTGAATTCGCCGAGACCCGTCGATTTCTGTTCTTGGGGGGAGCATTTTTTAACAGTCAAGCCAACTTGATACGTAAATCCCTCTAACCCCTAGCAACCCCAACTTTAAAATTTCAAATTGAACTACCCTACTTCTTATACATCACTTTAAAGTCCCTTCCATTGCGAATACACAAGTGCATCGTTTTTGGGAATCGGTTGAGATTTGACAGGGTTATTGGCTAAAAACGAAAAGTTGACAAACCGGCATTCGCATACTAATTTCTACAGAAATGCCAACCACATAAGCTTTTTATCTACTACACAACCACATTGTCTCTAATTCTAATTCTATTTTTTTTTTTCGGTTTTGTAATTATAGAGGGGTCAAGTTTTCGTTGAAAGATCCTGTATATAAATATAAATACTAAATTATAAAATCCCTAAAATATTCTCAGCGGTTCTTGCATTTATTAACAAAACGAAATATAATTTAATAATGATCCTATTTCGATGATCATGACCGATCTTAAGACTTGAAGGTAGTTTATTATGTTTCATTGAGTAAAAATATCTCGATGTGAACTTGAATAATCTAATTATTTGAAATACATTCTATGCGCAGAAATAAAAAAATTAGGTAATTACCATTTGCAATTTGCGAAATATTTATTTAAACAATTAGAATCCTATTTATATCCATATAGAATATCAAATTACATAATAATACTCATATTCAGCGTACTATACTCAATTTAAAACATTCATAAGCATGTGTCAGTGGTGTAGGCTGTTCTCGCAAATAATTCAATTTTCGCTTCGACAAATACAGAACAATATCCAATATAAGCGTTTGCCATCTAAGGGTGGCACAATTTTGCAAGTTATACATCATACCATACGAATTATTAAATCATGAATAATGCTGAAAAAACATGGAATAATATTATGAAATTCAGAGAATTTTAACAGATATTTCAAATTCAGCAGCATTATAAAGAGTATAATAATAATAAATGCGGAGCAATGAATGAATGAATGAATGAATTTTTTGATAAGTTAAATATTTTTTAATTTCAATATTTTTGCTTTGAACGCTATGAATTCTTGCAGCGACACTTGGGAATTGAATTGGCCCAATTCCAGGTGTAGCCTAACAATTAGCTCCAGCTAGCTACAGCGTGGTAGTGAATTCGGTGAAGCCTTGTTTTTGAGTACTGAAATTATATTGAAAGCATTATATGGGCGCCAGAGTATTTCTAACTAAATACACAAAAGTTTAATTAAAACACAATTAGGTATTTACTACACATAAATTCGAAAGAAAAGAACGCTTTGATTTTAACAAGTTTAATTCTACAAATTCTGTACAAGGAAAAAATTAATAAATATAATTGAAATATTAAAACAATAAACAACGAAAAAAAAATGGAATAAAATTTACAATTAATCAATTTCTCTGTCTGTCTGTTTCTTTCATAAGGGCTTACTCAACGGAATGAAGTGAGACGGAAGGGGTTCTCCTGGTATCGATGAATCCTGCGAGTACTCGAGGTGATGGAAAGGTTGTGAGATCCTGTCTCCACACTCCTGCTCAATCCAGAGTGTCCAGGTTCCAACCAAATTTGTTACTTTTCGGGAAAACCCAATATCTCCTTACTTCTGATGTTGTTAACTCGGTATAGATTTCCAGTGAGTCAAATTTCCAGAAAGCCAGATGTCATGAAATAAAGACAGAACAGTTGAGAAAATGAACAGAGAAATAAAACTAGGTTGAAAATTATTTCAACTAGTGATAGATGAAAAATAACAAAGTTTCGGCAATATAGTTAAATTACTAGATACAATTCACAAAATTAATATTTCTTAATATTACAATAAAAAAATTGTCAAAATGACACAACAAAATATTAGAATTTGTAAAATGACCAAATTTACATAAAAATACGGTATCTGACACCAATTACTAAAAAAATGAATTATTAATAAAATAATACTAAAATTTGAACGCAAGAATTTAGTAAGGTTGCAATACTTCACTATCAGTTTGTTAACAAATAACCTAACTTAATTGAATTTGTCCTATAGGTTGAAAACCATGAGGAGACTGTAATTTTTTAAAGAACTATAATTTAATGTCAGATTTGTACAGAACAATAGAAACTTAGAAACGTTAATGAAATAATAACCTTAAAAATTCAGATATTTAATATTAATAACAAAATAATTGGTAACAATAATTACAATATTGAAATAAATTCGAAATTTTAACACAAATAAAGATTTCAAATTAATCTTTTATTAATCGTTTACCGGTAAAAATAGCAAAAATTAAGATATGAAATAACGACATTTAAGATAACAAATGTCTTTCGTTTTCTGACGGAAAAAAAAAATGAATGAATTTATGCCTAATTCAAAATGGCAGAAAATACTTAAAACCAAGGTAATTAATTATACACTCTTGTAACTTACACGATAATTAAGGAATGAACTAATAATAATAATTTGTCAATAATAAATTTGATACAGCGTGGATATGATTGAAAAAAAAGAAAACCAGAAAATCGGACTTCTGTCACATCCGAAGCAAGTGATCAAATGTACTACAAATTGATTAATTCAGAGAGAATAAAAAAATACTATAGATCACTTACCTCGCATGCTTTGGAAGCTCCTGGACAGAAATCTGTAGCTCTGGACAGTAAATAAATTCGGCAAAAAGCCAAGTCTCAGATGGACTTCCTTACCATACAAAACCAGTTTAGTTTTCCTTTTTTCCAGTTCATATTAACCACAGTAGAACCTAATAACAATAAAAAATCCACACAGAAATTGTTCTACGCACGAAATACGATAATCTGCAAGTTTCACTTACAGCGATAATTTATACAATTTAAATATTGTATAACGTGTCAATTAACAATAATTGAAACACGAAACGTCTACTTCTACCCATCCACGTGTTTAAAAAACAGTGCTACTAGGTAATTATCTGAAAATAATCCAAAATACGTAAATAATACGAAATACGGTAATTATTCTGACAAATTATTATTTTTACGATAGCACAATAAACTAAAGCAATAACTAATAAGCAAATTTATGAATAGCGATATTTAAGTGACTACAAGAATGTACGGACTTACCTCGGTGAAATTCGAAATGCGAAAGATAGTCTATCTAGCCTGGAACGTGCTTCGTTCACAACGTTCGGCCGCTGTGGCGTTTTTGTTGTATTTTTTCCTACCACATACCGATCATATATGTACGCATACAGGGTTATTCAGTAATGAGGAGTCATATTTTAATACGCAAAATAGAAACTATAACCTGCTGTAACGAATCGTTACATTCTGTAATATAATTCAATATTTTATAACATATATAGTTATGAAAAGTGGTTGTTTTTAAAGCATTCGACAATAATTGCGTTCTAAAGTAGTTTCAATGGTTTTTACATCCAACAGATTTTATGTTTGTCTGTTCAGAATTAGAACATCAATAGGTATAAATTATAACAAATAGGATAATTTTCTCAATATTATGCTTGTAGGTTTAAAAAACTTAAATAAAGTTATAACTAGAAAATTATTAACACTAAACGGCTCAACCTCAACAACCAGATGGTACTATGTTATTTTATGAAAAGAACTATTATTTTCACTTATGGTTAACGGTAACCCGGTCTTTAGGAATTCGTACGAAAGAGATTCCAGATCTTAATTAATAATATAGAACCACCGAGAACTCTATCTCAGGAGTTTTATGAAATGCCGCCTTGGTAGCTTGTCACATTGGAATGTAACTAGTCGTTTTAATAATAAAAAAAACTAATCAACATAATTTTTATAGCCAGTTTTTTTTAGCCGGAGTAAACTGACACAGACCACCACCTGTTGAGAAGGCTGTCTTTTCTTTATCATTTGGGTGAAGTCCCATCTGCCAGGTCTAACTAAGGTTGAAAACCACCGTGAGCCTGCCAGAGTACTTAATGAGTCATCAATTCTTGGTAATGGATAACTTTCTCCCATCCTTCTTTGCAACCAAAACTACTAGGCAGGACCATGGACTGATTGTCTCTTTTCGTTCGTCCTTTTCTTTCCTCCGTCCTTGGATAAATGCTCAGTAATGCCATAACTTCCTCGTCTACATTATTTGGTGAGTTTTTATGGGCTTGCTCCTCACATTATCTCTATCCATCTGACAGGTTCGTATAATCCAATTGCTTCGCCTCCTTTAAAAATCACTGAATGGTAATCTAAATTGACCACACCCTAACTGGAATTTTATTTCAGTCCTTAAAATACTTGCCAAAATAATATTTGCAGTCGTAATGGATTTTTCAACGAGACCAACACGGTATCCCTCCAGAACGGCCTCGATCATTTGTTCTGTATGAGCAGGAATCTTAACTCTCTGTGCTTTGTTTTATAGAACCGGTCGTCTGCTGTTGATAGAATCATTTCCTTATTACCAATCCTCAAAATTCGTTCACCCACGTCTAGAATAAATCTATAATTTTCCATAACATCCAATCCGAAAATGAAGTCATCCGTAATGTCATAGCCACGATCATTAAAACGTAGACATCCAATCTGCAGGTCCAAATCCACTTCTTCACGAACCGTTGAACTGTCTCCCGTGGTTGTACGAACGAATGTTCAATTTTGCCTTTTGTCTCTTTTGATATGTCCTATTTTGCCGTACTTATCATCGGATACCTACCTCCGCCTGGCTTTCCACCACTTTGTTGTTTTTCTGGCTTCGGTTATAAATTTAATTTCAGTGAATTTAATCAGTTATTGAGTGAACACATTCGTCAACTTAGCTTACGGGTTCGTTTGCTCTGCCTAAGCCTCTTTTACAGTCACGGCTCTCTGAAGTGGAAGCGCAAGGACCAAAGCTTCGCTACTATTTTTGTGCTAAGGATAACCTAAGGACTCGCCTAACTTCCTCATCCTTTATGCCACCGATAAGGGCTCGAATTACTAATTGCTTCTGGAAATCACTTAGTGCATCTGAGCTAGCTAGGTGGGCCAGTCTCTCTACAGCAGCTTCAAATTTCCCTTTTGAGTACGTGATTTCAGTTGAGTCCAGCATTGGTTGTCACATCTCAAATTTAATGCAGCTTCCAAGACCTGTTGCTACGCCACTCGTATCGTCTGGAGCAAATCTGCTGCTTAACCCCTGAGTGCTAGAAATGATACCATAAGTTTTCTTTGTCATCCCAGTTATTTACACACGCAGCTGCCTTAAACTGTCTCTTATAGGTTGGCTATGAGCTTTGACCGTCAAAGCTGGTCTCCTTTGCCCCTCAACTGCCGTTTGCGTCGCTCTACTTCTTTTTCAACCTCACTTACTTTTCCTTCGAGTTTATTTACTTTCTCTCCACCGTACCAACTTCTTTTTGGACTTCACTAACAGCCTTTACACTACCTATACCTATAATGACCTGTCGTAGTTTTATAATTTTCTTTAATTCTTCCAAACAAGTCCTTCTTTCTCTTTCCCTTTCGTGACATTTTATTTTCATGTATCCATAATTTTTTTCAATTCTTCCTGACGTCGTCGCTCTGCTCTTCTCTTTCATCTTGATGTTTTCTTTTTATCTATTATTTTTCTCAGTTCATCTTTGTTTTCTTTACGGCGTTGTTCCTGTTCTTTTTTTTCTTCTTGACGTCCCTTTTCTTGTTCTTTTCTTCTTGATCTTCTATTATTCTTTGTCTTTGTCTTTTTTGCATCGTCGTTTCTGCTTTGCTATTTCTTCTTCATGATCTTCTTAGCGATCAGAGTACCTAGTTATTTATAATAATTTTTTAGAGTATTTATTTTATAGAATACAGGAGTTTACAAAAATAATTTTTAAGCTTTAACTATTGTGATCCAAGAGTACACAAAAAATAGTAACTACTTAAAATTTGAGTCCACTAAGAAAAATATTTTTTGAGTTTAATAATTACACTTATTTTTTTGAGGCACGTAGTAAATAATTCTAATTAGTAATTCTTTACTTAGAAATATACATAGTAATAATAGTAAATAACAATTTTATAGTTGTTATAACTGAGCACCTGGAAAGATACTAAACGATAAATTAAGGTTTCATTTTAATAGGTTTAGCTATTTCCAAGGTGTGCGAGAATATGCGGAAAAACAAACAAACATACATGACGAATCGACAATCTGCATGCTTTGGGGAAGTTAAAAATTAAAAGAAATTGCTTGTCCAGTTTAAACTTATGCTCTTAGAGTGTGCTCTTTGATTATTAATGTGTTACATTATATAGAGCTCAATAGGTAGCATTTTTGTTCACTGATATTAATGTAAGGTCATATCTTAACTCTGGGAATACTTATAATTTTATATATTAGTTCCGTTAGTACTAATAAATTCATGTTTTGAGTACATACAAACAAAATCTGTCGCCATTCGGGTAAGGGAAGGTTCTGTTATGGTTTTAAAAATTCATTATAGTGGTAGTCAAAGAATTATAAGTTGGCTTTGGAATGAGAACAAACAGCTGGCATTGTGGCAAGTAATGAACGTCTCGGAAGATTTGCAAACAGAATGTTCCATTTTATTAAAAATTTTGATAGCTTAGAAATATGCGCATTGCATGAGGTCCGAACGTAATATTTCATTTGTGTTTATTCGCGTAGTCATAGAGCAAAAACGCAAAAACTAAATCCAACACAGAAGCTATCTTTAGAAGTTCAATGATATAACTGCGACAATCTTTTTCATCAATCAGAATGATGGGCAAACACTATTATTTGATGATAATACTCGTAAATGAATAATATTCTTTCCAGTATTTAGGATACTATAAAACTAAAAGGGTGCAATTGGAAAAATTTAAGGTTGATTTAGTTTATTACCATTTGTTTAAGAAATGAATTCGTACTGTTCGTTCAGTGTTTTAGAAAACTCATACTCATAAACTATGGGTAAAAGTTTACAATATTTTTTATATTTAAAACATAAATTAAACTAGGAATTTGGTTCGCTAATGTAATTAAATGTTCAGAAGTGTGGCAGTAAATCCCAAATAAGAACAGAAAGGAAAAACTGAAAGATGCCACAAATAACTTTTTGACAAAATGTAATTACATGTTGAAGTTGAACTTTATGACTGTCAAGCCATGTGTTGAATAGGGAATCAAGTTCCAAATAAATAGTTTAAATGCATACCGCGTAACTTCCAGCAAATGCATTATAAATGTTTCAACACTTCGGTAAAATATTTTTGATTGAGAGTGCTTTTAATATTTCGATTATTTTTAAATGCTACCGTCTCTGTAATTTTGTAATGTGTTTTTTATGCGTTAAGTTGTGAAGTGTAGGCATAGATTATTGGAGATAATTTCTTGGGATATATTAATAGAAAAGGTCTTTTTAATGTATATGGGGGTGTTTTTTCTGAGGTAAATCCAGACAGAAAATACAAAACTTCCTATAAAAACCTACCCTCTGGAGTTTCACTCTATTACAGGGAAGTGGTTTGAAGGAAGTGTTGGAAGAGTGTTCTTAAGGCATTTATTAAGATATACCTAAATATTTCGAAAAAACAACCGGATTATGATAAGTACTACCTGGTGTAATTTTTCTGAATGATTTATTTTTCTTGCATTTGTTAATATGAGGTTTTGGCCAAATCTGCCTTCGTAAAATGTTGTCGAGGAAGACAGTACATGGTGTCATAATTGAAATTATTTTTGTTTTGGTAATAATTTCACAACATTTATTTAAATTGTTACAAAATTTTGCAGAGTGACATTAGATACTTTAGGTAAGGAATATGATTTTATTTATTATTTTAAATTTTGTTATAGGTGTTGTCAGTGAAAATGAAATTCAATCATAATAATCATAATTTTTTTGACAGAACTTTCAGACAATTTTGACTAGAAAATGTGATGTAAACATGTAAACGTCATTCATAGGACGGTTTTACCTTACAAAAGGTCCGGTAATTTTGGATTTTTATCTGTTTTGTGGGTCGGTAAGATAGCAAAAAAATCCAAGTTTTTGTCATCCCACCCGAAAACTTACCCTTTTTCCAGTTTTTTCTCTATAACTCCGTTTCAGTGCACTTAAGCTCAAAACTAGTTATTTTCAATTTTGTAGAAGACAAAAATTTTCTTTAAATTTGATGCTATAAGTTTTTTTCTACCATCAAAAGCGACGGAGCGATGAACGTCCAAAAGCTGCTAAAATCGCGCAATTAGCAAAATTTAGCAATTTCTCTCGACTTTACATAGCAATAGCTTCATAACATTTCATTATAGCGTAAACGTCCCTAGAATACTAACATTAATACTGATCGAGCAGACGAAGATGCCGATGTATTCATAGTCACCACAGCCAAATCTATGGCCTCAAAGTATAAAGTCAATGGTGATTATTGGCGAAGATATTGACTTGCTCGTTATACTCACCGTCACCGGAACTGCAGTTCCGAAAACCAGCAACTGGTAATTCACCGGAAGTTATGTATTGCTCATCATCGTTCAAGTACAATTCCCAGGTGAACGTTCTACTCCTTTAAGGAATAAGTAGCTGTAATACTACCTCCAACATCTTTTGGATAAAACAAGTTTTGCCGCTTGTTCCAAAAAACACACTATTGCTGGACCAAGCAGAGAAGTTCCGCCATCCTGATACTACAGCTACACAAGTTTCTGACGCACGAGAGATGATTTTGGTAGCGTTGTATGGTGGAGATATGGTCCAGTCCCTCACCTCTATAAGGTATAATTAAGATACAATAAATTAAATTCCAGCAGTACCAACCTTAATCTGGCAAAGCTTCCACCAACACCGGATGCCGCCAAATTCCATGTCTTCCGAGCATATCACCATATATGTTTGGGAGAAAAAAAAGAGCTCCTTGAATGGGGTTAGAAGAGTGGAAACCGAGGTTTACAACCTATTACAACAGATAGAGATGCTGTTCCTCTGAAACTTTTAAAAACAGTGTCATGTAAATGCGCCACAGGATGCAGGAAGCAGGCCTAAAGTGTTCTACTTTGTGCAAGATTATCAGCGGTCAATCCTACGAAAACCGCCCAGAATTTATTCTAAACGACGACGAAGAAGATGACATCGACCCACCCTCTGTTCATGAAGAAGAATTGCTAAGAGAGGAAAGCGTATATAGACGGCGAGTACATAAAAAGTTGTATGTATTATAAATGCATCCGAAGAGGATTCCTGGATTTTAAAAACGAAGGAGAGATTCTGAAAAAATTAAAGAGTTACCATTGTCTGCTAAAACAGTGAAAAATAGAACATACAAATACAACTAACCAGCAAGTCGAAAATCTTAAATTAATTTCAGCTTTATAAATAGTAGTTGATGAGTCTTGTGAAATAAATGACACAGCTTAAGTTTAACTTTTTGTACGATTTATTTCGGGTCCTAAAGAAGGATTATTTCCACTCAAAGGCCAACAAATTTAATTTTTATTAATAAATGATATTATTATAAAGTATGATATCTAGTTTTATTCAGTGTACCTATATAGTTTTAACTGACTTTTAAAAGCAGGGTTCTTTTGAAGAAATTCGGCTCCCTAAAAAAATCTAAATTGTAGTACTGCTGATTTGGCTCTTTTGACTAATGAGTTTTCCAACAACTGTTTAGAGACTGTAGATTCCAGAGTCGTGTGCCCTAGGTAGACGGAAACTCCGCCGAATTTCGGCAGATCGGATTGGTGTTTTATGCCGAGAGCAGCATAGGCTCAGGACTATTATTTTTATAATTTTTTTGTTATAATTTTTTTCTTTCATTATTATTAATTATAATTAACCCACGCAACCTCTGAAAACTTATCTGGGAAATAACATTTGTTTGTGGTTAATTGCGTTGTGATTGAAATGCACATCCTACCTTTTTAATTCTGATTCTGACGTTCCTAATGGTTTTATCTCGGATTTTATATAATAAAACCGAGAATAAAACTGTTCTACAAAGAACTACTAGAGCTACAAATTAATTAAAAAATAATTCTGTTTGTTTTTTTATGGCCCACAACTTTTACTTAACAAATATTTTTATAAAACCCACAATTATCTTTTTAATTACGTAAATAAAAATTTTCAAAAAAACTTATTCGTTTGAAGCGAGGTTTGAAGTAGGTACATTTTTTACTACTTAGACAGAGTTTAGTAAATTGTATAAAATATAGCCACAGTCTTTGGTTACAATTGCTTTTTTAGAAAATTAAAATAATAAATAAGGCAAGGAAAAAATATTTTCTGCGACTGCGCGCGCATGCCATTTTTTTAACATGGCGGCTAACGCTCAATTCGGATTCTTCAGGACTCTTAGTATGTTATTATGCATATCAAAAACTACATTTTATGAAATTCAGCTACACGCAGATTTATTCTAAATCATTTTCTCATTTATTTAAATACCTATAAGCTTTAAAAATTTCAGAAACGTATCGTCATCACCAGAACATTACCGTTTGCTCGAGAATTTCCTAACAATCACATTTTACTGCGGCTGTTTTAACCACTCGCTGGTTTTACGGATAGTACCTACTGATAGCAAACAGATAGCCACTTTACTATATTTATGAGTAAAGTTTACTAATTTACTTACATTGATCCATTTCAGTTGATCATCAATTAATTATAAATACAACATTTCATGCATTATTTTTATTTTACAATATTTATCAAAATGAACACTGCACATTATTGCTATTTGGTATGGTGAACTTAATAAGGTAGGTATATTTGAACGTAATTAAACGTGGCCTAATTTATATTTACTGATAAATTGATTGATTTTAGAGCACAGTCTGTATATAAAGTAAATTAGATTCGGTGGGTGTGTGTACTGCGGTTAGGAGCCCATTAGGAATTTTCACGCCACATTTTGTGTGTTTCCTTTTTAAATGATACTAAACGAAACACGATATGCTTAGATTAAATTTCAATTTGGCCTTAATTAGTTCATAATATATTTGAGAAATAAAGTGTAACAGTGTCATAATATATGCCTCTCATAATATTCAGTATTCAATTGCGTTGTAATATTTCAATTACAAACACAATTAAGTCTGCTTTATAAATTATGTAACTCCGATACAATAATAATATTTACGTAATATACCATTTTCTGGTTTAACAATGAGTCATAATACGAAGTTTATGGGTTTACAATAGACGAAAAGTTAAGCTTCATTGCACAAATCGGTTTCTCAATAGTTAAACCAAGAATCAAGATAGAATATGCATCGATAAAAATAATTCAACGGCAACCCTCATATGACCACTAGGTACATGTGGCCAGGCGATTGATTTATAATCCATAAGTTAATTAAAATATTAATTTTAATTTAAAGTACAATTTCCTACATATTAATTTTATTAACGAGATAGCAGTTCCCAGCGCAGTAATTACAGATAGTGTTGTTTTAGAATGGCTAACTTGTGTACGCATAATTTTTTGTGACTATTATCTGAAACGGCAGTAATTTTAAGAATACATTTTTTTTTTCATATATTTCTTTTTCAATATTCTGGTAAACTGATTATTTTATATACATGGCGTGTCACCTGGTAATGCCGAAAATGTTTATTTAGATCATCATCTTTCAAAGAAATTGCAAATCTTGCATGCGATATTGCATAAAAATGTCTACTTGTTAACAAGTTGGTTTAACAAACTTCTCCAGTTAAGAAGGTTATAATAAGACTCGAACGCTATCTTATAGGTAAACTTATTTTCCAATTTTTTTTTAATGTAGGTAGAGGTTAATCTTTTGTCTTGTCAATAAATTTTTTTATTTATTTATTTTTAAACATATTACATATTTATAAAATGAATATTTATTTGCCTCCTAATTTCACCAACGGAAACGTATTACTGAATATCGGCTGATAGCATTTGAATAGTGGAGATTTATCGGAAACCACTCCAAGTCGTAGGACCCTCAACACTCAACATAGTTTCCTTACAAAACTGAGCTTCCCTCTGCTTGACGTTGGAAATTTGACCAAATGTGATTTAGGGTTGTAATTGTACCTTCTAAAGTGGAACTCCAGACTATTTATAATGGGTTACTGTTCTAATCCAGAACCTTATTAATTATACCAACAATGTCGCATCACTTCAAAATTATTGGGATCAGTTATTCAAGTGGTTTAGAATAATAATTGGTTTAAGAGTAGAAAGTAACAAATATGGAGCGGAGTAAAATAAACGAGAATAATGTAAGGGAAAATGCAATTTATTCAGATAGGACAGTATTGCGTAACAAATCTGGGTTCTCAAGGGTCGAGTGTTACTGGAATATGCATTAGGATGAGATTGAAAGGTTACAGAAATTTCATATTGATAAAGGATTTTAGTACTAGGCGTAGTATAATCCAGTTTAATATAATAATATCTGGCAGTAAATATCAAGAAATTGTAAATGAAATATTGTGATTATGACAAAATCGACAGCGAGAATTTATTAAATTATCTGTTTCTATATAAGAAAATATTTTTTCTGTTTGTACAGTCAAGAATCTTTGAAATATTTCATTAAAATTTCATAGGCATAGTCTAGTCATGACTTATTTCAGGCTAAGGTTGTAGAAAATATTGTGTCAAGCCGATCATTATATTCTTATAAGGAGTGTTTTTTACGTCAAATTGTTTTATTGAGTATAGTTACTTTATTAGTGTTATTAGAGAGTATTATTAAATTTAATGTTTTTTAATGTTGACAGACAATTTCTCATATGCACAAGAGCAAAATAAGTAAGAATAATAGATATATCTCATCAAAAATTAATTAATTTAATTAATTCTACATACTGAACTGTAATCATCATAGTTGTTAGTGCGTCTCTAATTGGTACTCAAACAACATATATACTTAAAAAGAATTCGTACATGCTATGGCTCATGTTAAACTTTTTTCAATATCAGATTTTATTGGAAAAACTTAAAAAACTTAGTTTTGCTGCTGCAGAGTATCATGTATCGCCTTCTAACCGTGTCGTGCTCTTTTAAAGTTTAGCAAATTTATTCTGTTGAGGCAGTGTCGTGAACACTTTGTAATGGTAGACGAAGTGATATAATAAAAGTGCATGAACCAAGTAATTGTAGGAGAATAGTCATTCCTAACGTTGCTCTGGTGTTAGTTTCTAGAAAATTATTTTTTGTGTTAATAAAAACGAACTTATTTTCTTATTCTTATAATTAAACCATATCGTAAAAAAACTGGGAAAAACATCATTTCTACGGAAACAATTATTTTCGTGATTTTTATTAAAATACGTCAATAAGCAAATAAGTAACAGGAATAGAAATAATAAATTTTTACCAGAAATTTTGTTCATAAAAAGCTGATGTAATAGTTATTAACGCCATAAGGCCGATATGTAGCAAATATCAGACAAGATTGAAGTTTGTCGCGTCTGTTATTTGCGTATCGGCCGTGTGTCGTTCAGTATTTTTCGTTATACCATAAATACTTTAACATTTAATGATGATTTGTAAGCTTTGCATTTTTCTTCAATTCATTTATCGGCCTAGGCCCATATTGGTGTTATGTCAATGAAGAACGAAGTAATGATACATTTTATCGGCCTAGGCCGATATTGCTGTCATATCAATGAAGAATAGAGTAATGATAAATCGTAATATCAGAATGGTATAATGAAAAATAATATTACATAAATTTGCATAATGACAAGCAAATAATGAATATTTCCTTAACTGCTTGTTCATTAAAAAATATTTTATACTACATAACTGGTGTCTCATCCATATTTAGATGTTTAATGAACGGACTAATTGGGTAAAGCACACCGATTGCAAGGCCAGAAAATGAGGGGAAAAATGAACGGACTAAGGGATTATCAGTATCTAGTAATACCACAAAAGATTGAATTTTCGCGATAAGTCTGTCGATTTATTTCTAACGAAACTGATTTGCTTGGAAACACCACGAGTCCGTAGGACAAGTGGTGTTTTCAAGCAACTCAGTTGAGTTTAGAAATAAAAGACAGACTTATAAGATAAATTCAATCACAAGCAACTCAGTTGAGTTTAGAAATAAAAGACAGACTTATAAGATAAATTCAATCACGAGTGGTATTTTTTCACGAACAAATATTTTTGGTTGATAACTTCACTTGAAGTAGCACCGAAGCGACTCATTTTGACGTCTGTCTCTATAATAAATTTTTATTAAACTGTCAAACTTTGCTTTGCCATCCGTATCCATGGTTACGTCGTTGAAAACACCACGCTGATAGACCAATTAGAATTGAAAGACAGTCGGTGTTTTCGCTGTAATACAAGCTGTCTTTGGTTTGTGATTGGCCAGATTATGTGATAATTTTAAGGTGAGTGAAATAGTCTTTCGCACTTGCGAAAAATATTTATTAAAAAACTATAGGTCCATATATCGAATTTTAGTAAACTTATTGAAAAAGATTTTATTCGATACTCATTATGAAACAGATTTCTGCATAATAATATATTTCCTACGAAGAATATTAAAAAGTTTGTCAGGTTGTAAAATACGCATTTATTAAATCAAATAATAAAGCTGAGTACGTACTTTTCTAAAAAAAAACGTGTTACATTGTTAATAAACAATATAATTAATACAATTTCATTAATCATATAAGGACTAATTGGCTAAAGGAAATAAATGAAAACATTTAATAATAACCCTACCCTGGGAAATTGAAAACAGAAGAGCACATTTTGACAGACTAATTTCCTCTCCAGCAGAACATCAAGATAATCTTAAAATGAATGGAATTAACAGAAATATTTTGTAATTACTGAAATGGCAGTATAATATAGATAATGATAATGAGTAGAAATAATAATGCGTAGAAAACGTTAATTAAAATTAGAATCCAGAATTCTCTCGTTGAAAATTTGGATTTAATTATTAAAAGACCAACCCATACATTTAATTGGCGTAAAATATGTTATTTGTGTACAGTGAGCGTTAAATTTATGGACTAATTCTTGTGAAATCCATAGTAAGAAAAAAACTCATGTGGAAGGTGTACAGTTATTTCAACGTATCATTGCTTTTATAATAATAGGGCTTGTTTTATTGGTATTCTCGGAAAAGGCTAATTTTTTTAGTTTTAAAAATGTATCATAAGGGTGAAGGCAAATTAAGAAAATAACACAGGCACACAAGAAAAGTGGGCTGTTCTTTTGACTAGTTCAACTTATTTTGTATTTTGTATGTATTTTGACGCGCTGAATTCGAATCCGGAGTCAGAGTGGCTCCGTCATCCTCCAGTATTTTTTAATTGTGGAAAACTCCTTACATTTGGAAAAGTCCTCTGTGCTAGCATTAGGTGTAATCGTGAAAACCGATTGGATGCGATTGGGAAACTATGTCGTTACGTATTTGAATGCCATGAATTTGAATCGAAAGTCAGAAGTGCTCCATCATCGTTTAGTATTTTTTTTTTTGAAAAGTAACTAACGTCCTATATTCCCGAAAATTGTCGAAACTTTGTTATTCAGTGCCTATAGAAGATAAATGAAAAAGTGAACGATGTTTCTTGCTACATCAATATTTTTCACTTACTCCTTTTTTCTCTTGTAACGAACTTTCTTGTCTTCGAATGATCTACGCAGTGGTTGCCTATTTCTTCTCTTTTCATTCTGCTTGGTTTCCCTCTTTAGCATCCAACAGAAATCTGCCATCATGTTTTAATACCCGCCTTCCTTGATTTCGACTCTCCATTAACTTATATCTTGATAAAATTTTTCTCCTTGTGCAATTTAAGATTCATCAAATAACCCAACTATTTGAAGAATCAACCATTGGACTATTCTGCTTCCACCGCTTCATATAAAACTTGGTCTCATGAAACAGTTCGTCAAAGCTTTGGACAATGATGTTCACTGTTTTCAATATTTAGGAGAGAAGTTTCCCGAATTAAGTGATGCTAAACTAAAAGAGGGTATGTTCGATGGTTCTCAAATTCGTACCCTGTTTCGGGACGAAAAATTTATCACAAAAATGAATGGTAGGTACTGAAAAAGCAGCATAAAATTTATCACAAAAATTAATGAAACTGAAAAAGCAGCATGACTTTAAAAAAAGTCACAGAATTTCTTGAGAAATGAGAAGAGTGAGGATTACCAGGATTTAGTTGTAGAGTTGTAGAAAAATTTCAAACAATTGGGTTTAATGAATATCAAATTGCACTTTTTACACGCTCGCCTTAACTGCTTTCCCGAAATACCTCGGGAACTATAGCAAAGAACAAGGAGAAAGATTTCATCAAGATATAAGTGATGGCAGATTTCTTTTGGACGTTAAAGAGGGAAACCAAGCAGAATCAAAAGAAAACAAAAAGAAAAGTGCTGCATAGATCATTCGAAGACAAGAGAGTTCGTTACAAGAGAAATAGGAGTAAGGGGAAGTAGAAACTTCGTTCACTTCTTCATCTATTTTCATCTCTCTCTCTCTCTATAGGCATAGAATAACTAAATTTTGTCAATTTTCGGGAAGACATAGTTTCTCAATCGCATCCAATCACGTTTACATCTAATGCTAGCGCCCCATGCGGAGGAATTTTCCGAATATAAGGGCAGTTTTCTACAATTAGAAAAATTGTAGGGCGATGGGGCAAATCTGACTCTATTCGAATTTAGCGCGTCAAAATACATAACTATAAGTTGTTAGTCTAGGCAAAAGGACAGCCCACTTTTTTTATGTGTGCCTAAGAATTATTGAAAACCTTGAGTAGGTACTAGAAACGAGCTCACCTTAGCAATTGGATATTAAAGAAGATATAGAGGTATTTTATTAGTTAAACAAGTATCTCTTAGTATTGTTGGGCTTCTGTCCTCGTTGCAAAAGAATTTAGTGACGTTTTTATCATTTTCATTAAATCTAAGTTAAATTAACATGACTGATGGTCGAGATGGTAGAGTACCTGCCTCTCACCCAAAAGTTCCAGGTTCGAATCCCGGTCGTGGCAATGGAAAATACTGTGAGAGGGATTTTTCCATTATACACGGATATTGGATGTGTGTCCCTTGTCTTTAAATGTGTAGCTCCCTCCCGCACAAGGCTCTTCTAGAGCCTTCTGGGATAAAGGGGGTCGTAATTACATGTGGTGTATTTATTATAATTGCTCCTTTTGCATGAAACTACTGTGCCACAAATGTTACACTGAAGTTCGATCATCAAGCTCATTTTTCCAATATTTAGTTTGAGACTAAGCAGGATCGATCCTCAGAATATGAAAACTCAACTCTGGAACTTTTTGTCATTTACACCTTACATACACTCAATCCGTGGACACACTGTATAATATAAATAGGGCAAAGCTGTAAACCGCTCACAAATTTATTTATTTATTACGTTCAAGATTACATGTACTTACTTCAAAGTATCGCGTGCGTGGCGCGATTTTACTTTATGCAGTTTCCTATAGAAATTGATAAATTTCGCTCACGCTTTTATCGCTTGTATGAGGAATCACTTTAAATTACTTGGTGTCAAATCAGGCGAACTCCCATTGAACTTTTGATATGTTGGTAACAAGTATGCTTGGAGTCACGCCAGATATAGGAGGGATATCGTCAAGAGTTTGATGACAAGAATAATTTATTTGTAGTATAATTATTGAGATAAATCACATAGATATTTGTATGATGTGAACATTCAATAACCATAATCCAAAATATTTGGCAATAAATATACAAATTAATTAGATTATTTTGTTTCCCATTTCACACAATTTTTTAGTTTATGATTTTTAACTGATTTCTCCTACTTCGGCCTGTATTGTTTGTTTATTTGCTTATTATAGTTTATCTGTATAAAAAAAATATGACTAATAAAACCTCGAATAAAGCATAATAACTCTTAGTCTATTTCCCAATAATGGACTTGTAACTCATTTTGAAAGTTTTAATTGTAAATTAATCTAAATATTATTAATGCATTCTACGTCACAAAATACTAAAACTATTAAGTACTTGAACAAACATTATGACGAGGGTGTTGACTTATAAGCAAGCAACTAACTCCAAACAAACAATTGACATAACCTTCCAAAACACAGGATGACAGTTTAAATGACCACCCTTTGTTTAAGGCTTCTACTGCACTCTGAATACGTTCTCACTACACATGTGATGCTCACACAAATCATTATTAGGTACTTTTCGTTTATATTTTGAATATGAGAGATTATTCAACGTGGATCATATAACAAAGTATTTCATTGATATTTCAAAAAATTCTGAAATATTGTGGAGCCCCAAAGTAGATATGCTGTTCACACAAAAATGTGTTTTGGAGCGGGTGCTATGCCAAAAAAACGAATTTAAAATTAATTCGTGAGTAAACTATCCTTATTATTTAATATATTGAAAAGTTGTCCATTCCAAATTTGTACCTAAATTATGCTGATAGGATGAAATTTAAATTTTTTATTTTTATTTTATTTATTTTCTAAGCCCAAATATTTGGAGGGGAAAAAATCGCAGTTTTGTTTTTACTGCCAAACTAAATTTTAGATTAACAGCCATTCCTTTGATGGAAATGTTTTTCAGCACCACAATGTTCACCAAATAAAAATCTGATGCAGTTTACTATAGAATAATTGTTATGAAATACGCTTTTTTCGCTTTTTTGTGCATTATTATTTTTGAAAACGGGCGGTCTTAAAAAATTGTAACCTTCTTTATTTCCGCCGAGTTTCTAAGGTGGTTACTTTAATGCATGAGAGACGGTGCACAGTGGGAAATTTGTGACTTTCTTTGAACAAAAATTGAGACGCGGCTCATTTCACAATCGATTGCAGTATTTTTTTTTAAACATAGTCGTCAAGAGCTGTAATTTACTCTACTACTGCTACAATTTTTCGGTCCTTATTTTTATTTTTTTTGCAGCTATTTGACAGCTGCCAACTGACAATATCGGCAGTTTGATATCAGCGACCTCAAAAACATAAAGTTAGACATTTAAATTATCAAAATACTCTTTTTAAAAATGTTACATTTGGTAAATTTAATGGCGGAAAGTGCTGCCCGCCAATAAACTTGCTATAGTGTTTGTGTCTACACATTTTCAAGTTTAGTAACAAGCAAGATGGCAAGTAGTGGAGTCATCTGTACCGCTTCCACTTTTCCTTGATTTTAAAATTTTATTTCATTTTTGTCGATATAATACTATTTTAATTGTTTTTAGTTTAGTTTTTAATGTGTTCAAATCAAGATTTGCAAATCCATCCATTTCCAACAATTCCTTCAACAATTTTTCGAATACGGTATTTTTTTCATTCTATTCATATGATCTTTGCATCTAGTATCCCATAATACTTCATATTTTTCATTAGGATTCAAAAATTAAATACTTAGATTACTATTCCACTTATTCATTTTGTTCAAAATAATTTCCTAAATCACTTTCACACAGTTTACACGTAGACAACAGCAAGTCGACACATGAAAGACGGCCACTAGACTAGCCGGCTCTCCAACTTCCACTAGCCGCTTGCCAGCAAGTAACAAGTACGCTTTCCTTCAGTTTATATATGACAAGTTTACTGGCGGAGAGCACTTTCCGTCATTAAACTTACCAAATGTAAACGATCCTTACACAATGAGGAGGTTTGAATTAGATTCAACTTGAAGATAGATAAATAGGTAAGATAATGTTACTGAGTTGATTCTGTTGTGGCTGTGTGAAAATCAGCATCTCATGAAGTGTTGTTGTGAAAGATAGTTTCCATAAAATGAAATATACATCCTCATTGGTGGTGAATTAAGTGGCCAACATCAACGACATATGACAAGTATGATGTTATCCTGTATAGCCTAATAGTTCGACGTCATTTTGTGTCTCTATAGGATTGATCAAATAATTAATAATTCGACAAAAAATTATAGATAATAGAAGCTTAATATTTTTTTGCCTTCTTGTAAATTGGACAGTTTTCAAAAAGTGGTGGAAACACAATTTTGGTTGCTTTTCTCCATGTATAATTTTTTGTGGTATAAAGTTTCACTTAGGAGAATAGAGTGAATGTATCTGCAGATTGTCCAACTCCAGCTACTTCTTATAGATACCTGTGCCCTACGCTTGAGAAGCATAAGAGTGAAGCAATAGTGCATTCAAGTTTGATCTCTATTTTATGATAGCTAGAAATTTGATTTAAAAACATAAATTAATTAGATAAGCGCGTCTATAACTGGAAATTATTTCTGAATATATAACACTCTTCTACAGGGTCAAGGTCTTTTAATGCAGCGCTCTGTATATCAGTACATTTTTGGAACCTTTTTCTATGCCTATTATTATTTAATCCCAATTATTTGAGTATAATATACAAAATTTCTCTTTGTTAAAATAATGTCATCAATACACGGGCATGTTGAAAGAATCACTACAAATATGTTAATACCAGTGACGAGACTGATGTGGTGTTTCATTTCGACTTCCTAAAATATACAGAATGACCAAAAATGACCTTCAAATTAAAACCTTTTGAATTGAATTTTCTCGATTTTTTCAAATGGAACAACAATCTCTTTCGACGATGTGAAGTATTGGTTTCTATATTCATTAATCATAACTACTCATTGACATAGGGCAAAATGATTCTACTTACCTTATAATGATACTTACAATGTAGCAGTCTAGGCGAATGTCAGCAATTTTCTTCTTAAGATGTCTGATGTGGTATGTTTAATTTTTTTTTATGTGACAATATTATAATATTTAAAGAACTGATGCATTTCAGAAATCTTGGGAATATAATGATTAAGGGAATAATAAAGCACATTTAACTTTACAATAATTTACTTTGTTACACTTACAATACAGATACAAAGATATGCTTAAATTTATTTCATCATTTTTGATGAGGAGTTGTAAGCGTCTTATTTCTCCCATTTTAAAATTGTTCAATGAAATATTTTGAATAGACTTAGAACTATCATATTAAAAAAAAGTATCAAACAAATATTTCGAAATGTGTCAACTACACTTACAACTATTATAATACAATAATGTATTTACAAACAATATGTCTAATAGGCCATTTTTCGAATTAACAGATTGATATATTAGTAGAAAATTTAAGTTTCCTTATTTTCTTTTTACCTAAATTTACACAGTAAGTATTTAGTTAGGTTTCTAATAAAATTAATAAAATGTATTTGAAGCACCAAATGTATCCAAATAACGTAGTTTGTTCTTGTTAGTTATTTAAAACAATTAGTTCTTTTTAGGAAAACGCAAATTTATGAAAATGGAAATGGATTGAAAACCAGATAATATAATATTCAATATTGATTTGCAATTTTAATAAATCATATATTTTAAAAAAATCGACATATCTATTTATATCTTTCTTTTTTTACCACCAAATTAAATAGAAGCTAAGAATACAGTAACAAAAAACCGAAAAATTAGTGGAACATGATGTGACAACTACATGTATTTTTATAATATGGTTTCTAAAATAAATGTAAAAAACTATATTGTAATTAATATATGTATACCTACATAACCAATTCAATTTTTATTTCTTTGTAATATTATTGTATATAAATGGTGTCTAGTTTGAACCTGCATAGATTTAATAATCCATATATCCCGATAAAATAATAGGAAATTATTGTGTACTCATTTGTCTTAAATCGTTTGATTTGATACTGATGCAACGTAAAGTGTTCGAAGAGCTTCTTAAAACATAGTGAATTACCAAAGTCGATGATGTTTAGTCATAGAAATCCTGAACTTTTGTAATTGGATTTTAAATTCAGCAGCTTCTGAATGTAACTTTTTTACAAGATTTTAGAAACTGATGAAGTGATTTTTTAGTAGTACTCACACATAAACTATTACAATTAACTTCATTAATGAATGCCTAAAAGCTTTGGCCAGATGGCCAAAATATATTCATGCAGGTCGATTGCATTCTGAACAACTCCTGTGGTGCAAACTATTGAGTCGGTTTCCTTTAAAAAATAATATTAATAAATATTTAATACGAAAATTTAATCATTTAACGTGTTACTGTTATTCGTTCCATGTAAACTATAACAGCAAATGTAGGTAATTGAGTTTTGCTACCTAATTTTATAAGTTGAATGTCAAAAATTTGTAAAAGTGAGAAGTAATCAGTAATATACTGGAAGGTTACCGAATTTCTTAAATTATCCAGAGTGAAACGAGGTGATTTTAGGATACTATTACCAAAGCAAAGAGCAGTAAAATTGAAAGTGGTATAAACAGTCACTTTTGGCACTGCAAAAAGTAATAAAAGTACTAACTTAAAAACGATAATACAGCAATAAACAAGTGATATTTAAAAGTATTAATATACAGGGTGTTTCATGAGGAACAGTACATAGTCCATTGGTAGATAGGACCCATCAAGGTTAGTAACAAACCACTATTTAAAATCATTTTAGCCAAGTATTTAGGGTTGTACAGGGTGATTTATGAATTTTTACCAAAATTTGCTTTCGTTGCCTTTTAGAAACTAATTGTCCGATTCAATTTATTTTCGGTACACATCAAATACCAACAGTTCGCCATAATTACAAAACCAAAATTCCAGGTCCGTATTAGGAAAAATTTCATTTTATCTGTGCCCCCTAAAAAGTTCACCCTGTATACGTTTTTTTTAAAACTTATTACTGTAGTTTGAAAGTACATAAACTACCAACAAAAGTAGAATACTTCGTTTTCTTGTCACACTTACAACAGATACAAAATAAACACATTAAATTTAAACATTATCTTGTTAAAATTCAAACTTTCAGTAATTCAATGTTATTTGTCAAAGTTCCTATCAGTTTAAGTTTCTAAGTAATTATAACTATTATTAGTTAAAAATAGTATGAAATACCAACAGTTAGTCGCAATCAGACAAGACTCCAGGACCATATTAGGAAAAATCATCATCTCGTCGATTCCTCCTAAAATTTTCACCCTGTATATCTTATTCTTAACTTTACTTGCTATAATTTAAAAGTACCTACATAAAATATCAACAAGTAGTGTAGTGTGATCCGTTTTCTTATTACACTTTCAACAGATTTGAAACCAACCAACAAAATTTATCTCGATAAAATTGACATTTTCAATAAATTGGTTTCAGTTAGAGCAGTTGTTCTGTCTGTAAATAATACTAATTGAATTTTAAAACAATTTAATAGTAACAGAACAGAACAAGCAAAATAAAAAACGCAACATGAATACAAAACAACATAACAAAACAAAATAATACATATTAACATAATAAAAAGTAAAAATCTATAACTTATTTTCAAAATGTAAACCCCCCTCTTCACGGCATTTTATTTGTCTAACTACTAAATGTCCCACAGATTTTCGTATAACGTCCGGGTAGTTTCTTATTACGTTACAATACTGTTCAATTCGGTCTATTAATTGCTGATCTCAAGTTGGACTAATGGCATTAGTAACGTAGAAACAAAAGTTATACCTCATCAACAATTATACCTGTCAAACTATTGCCAAAGCCGACTACTCCTTTTGTTAACAGTGTCAGTAGATAAAAAGTCTATTATATTCCTACTGTAGAAAGAATTGACAAACTCTCGCAGAAATCCTGCACAAATGTCTTTAGCTGCACACTAAATAAAATATGTTCATTTCTTAAAACTAGAACTGAACATGAAAATATTCTACATTACAAATTAGAACAGAATGTACTAGATTACCCTTTAATTACTACACAACTTATGTGTCGGTAGTTGGACGTTCATAATTATTATTGAAAAGTGTGGATCACACTACACTACTTGTTGATATTTTATGTACTTTTAAATTATAGCAAGTAAAGTTAAGAATAAGATATACAGGGTGAAAATTTTGGGAGGAATCGACGAGATGATTATTTTTCCTAATACGGTCCTGGAGTCTTGTTGATTGTGACTAACTGTTGGTATTTTTTAACTAATTTTAGTTATAATTACTTAGAAACTTAAACTGATAGGAACTTTGACAACTAACATTGAATTACTGAAAGTTTGAATTTTAACAAGATAATGTTTAAATTTAATGTGTTTATTTTGTATCTGTTGTAAGTGTGACAAGAAAACGAAGTATTCTACTTTTGTTGGTAGTTTATGTACTTTCAAACTACAGTAATAAGTTTTAAAAAAAATGTATACAGGGTGAACTTTTTAGGGGGCACAGATAAAATGAAATTTTTTCCTAATACGGACCTGGAATTTTGGTTTTGTAGTTATGGCGAACTGTTGGTATTTGATAGTACTTAATGTGTACCGAAAATAAATTGAATCGGACAATTAGTTTCTAAAAGGCAACGAAAGCAAATTTTGGTAAAAATTCATAAATCACCCTGTACAACCCTAAATACTTGGCTAAAATTATTTTAAATAGTGGTTTGTTACTAACCTTGATGGGCCCTATCTACCATTGGACTATGTACAGTTCCTCATGAAACACCCTGTATAGTAGCGCATGAAAATTGACTGAGGCGATCAGACTTCACCAATGCTAAAGAGAAACACAAAATCACTTCGTTGCATCAATTATTACTTTTCTTTAGATTATTTTAACATACCGCTTATTAAATAGGTAATCTAATATTTTTTTCGCAGTAAGTAGACATTACTGATTCAGTCAAAACTTTTCTATCGAGTTGTCGCCCCTCTCTGTTTTAACAACAGTGGTTTTCTACATCGTGTTCCAAATTTATTGAGAACCATTTTTGACCTCCTATAGTTTTTTTGGTTTTACTCCGATTTTAATGAAATTTGAAACACAAAAGAAAAAGGAATATCTGATGAGTATTCAAAAAAAATAATAATAAAAGATACAGTTAAGTGGGATCATTTTTATAAAGCCCTTATTAATAAATTATAATTTAAATATGTATTAAAAAGTGTTCGGATAACATACCCCTAAAATATTTAAAAAAAATATGTAAGGGTTTAGATTAAATTAAATATTTTTTAAATAATCGCAATGTTTAATAGACGGATTAATGAATTTTTTAAGTAGATTTTGGAACTAAATTCTGATGTTGTCCATAGTAACTGTCACCAGATATTAATTTCACTTGGTTTTATGCTAGTATCTTTATTAAAAAAAAAATGATTTACCTATTAATTATTGAAGATAAAATTATAATAAAGGCTTTAATTCGAAAACTTAGGCGTTAAAAGAATTGTAAAAATGGTTTCCTGAGTTGCACTGGAAAGTAAACACAGTAAGTTGTTTTAAATATTTGAGAGAAAATAATGTTTCCCTTAAAATGAAGTTTGCATGCGAAAGTAACGAAAATATTGAGATGGTAAGGAAAATTTTTAATAATTCAGGACAAATTGATATAATTATTTCTCTTCCTTTTCTTTTTTGGGATTTATTACCACATTCCTTGAGATTCCTATCCAAAAAAAATCGATTTATCTAAAAAATATTCAAATTAACCAGTTTAAAACTGGGAAATAACCTCTACGCCTTTGACGTAATGTCAGAGGATCAGTTAGAGGATGTTTTTTGTCAACTAATAGGAATTAAATTAATTCAAAAATACTGCTCTGACGTTTCGGAAACTATATCCGTTTCCTTTTTCAAAGTTTAGGCTTTGGATTTGTATGTAACGTGTAGAATAACACGGCATAAAATAAAAATTGTGTATATCATTTCAAGATGATATAATTAGATGAAAAAAAATCTCCAAAATTAAACGCGCCACTCTGCGTAGAATATCTAATAAACGACTTCAATAAGCGACTATTCAAAAAAATTTATTGTCATACATTATTAGTAGAAGTGAGAAATAAAAGATTTATATGACTGATGGTCGAGATGGTGCCTCATACCCAAAAGTCCCGGGTTTGAATCACGGTCGTGGCAATGGAAAATACTGTTAGAGGCATTTTTCCATTATACACGGATATTGAATGTGTGTCCCTTGTCTTTAAATGTGTAGCCCCCTCCCGCACAAGGCTCTTCTAGAGCCTTCTGGGATAAAGGGGGTCGTACATGTGGTGTACTTAAAGGTGCATTCAGGTATTAAGAAGATTTAGAACCTTGCAACAAATTATATATTCATAATGCATTTTTATAAATAATTTTAGGTTGTTTAAATAGTTAAAAATGTTTTGTTACCTTTTGCAATAAAAAATAAAAAATAATAATTATCGCCGTTTTAATGTCATCCATTAAGTTTTTTTTTATATATTTTAGGAGTATCTTATTCGGACACTTTTTAATACTTTTTACTACTTTTTAAATTTAAATATGAACAAGGTAATTTTTTCAGCGATCTTAAGCAAGGCTTTATAAAAATTACTCCTCACTTCCTTAGAGGTGGACCAGCGGGGGTATTTTTTTTTTTTTTTTTGAAAACTAGATGGAATTTAGAAACTCCCGAGGTGTAATCGTTTTTGTCGATTTTGCTTTCTAAGAAAGTTATGATTTTTTGTAAAGGACCGATTTTATCGGATTTCGGCGATTGTACCCTTTAGAAACTTTATACAGTCTTTACCTTTGGATCTAGAGGTTCTGGACTCGGACAGCGGGCAAGAAGAAGGAAAAAGAAACAATTTTTTTTTTCACCCATCTCCCATATTAGTCGAGATATGAATTTTTTAAAAAGATCGATTTTGTCGAAAAAACGGTCCTGTTCAAAGTTACAGCCGATCTTTCGAGTATGACGTCATGCGCAGAAATCGTCAAAAATACAACCCCTTACCGCTACATCATTATACTCACACCGCACGCATACAATTACATTAAAAATACATATAGTTGCCTGGATGACATACTGTGCAGTCCATGAAGGTGCGAACAGGAGGAACAATAGAACAACGAAATGTAGCCTGTAAACACTAGGGAGCAGACAATTACTGCGCTCTTGTTCACATTTTCGTCGACTGAACTGTATAAAGTATTAATACGGTACAAATTATTTATATGTTACATAATGTTCAGTACATACTATTTTTCTACTTATTTATATGTACATTTTTTGTACACTGTTTGGATATTACAAGAACTGAAATTATTGTTTGTAGCTTATTTGTGGCGGATAATTAATTCACAGTGACTACTTTTGTGTCTGTTAAATTAAAAATTAACTTAATAAATATCAAAACAGTGTACTCGGGTGCAAAAGTAATTTTTCATCCTTCATAAATTATATTACCAATATTTGCTTTGATGTTTAAGAGTCGCAGTGTGCCTGATCATAGACCAGATATTGATGACATCATCATTACCAAGCTAGAAAGTCGTATATTTGGCCTTAATAATTTTCCGATATAAATCATCAACGTCGGATTCTTTAAATTTTGCGACTGAAATAACACAATTAGTCAATATAACCAGCGCCAGTACAGGGCTAACCAAAAAATTACCTGGCCTAAATCATTTTACAAACGGCATGCATATTTCCAATGCCAGTAATGACATCTATTTAGACTCTAATTTCTTATTGAACATCATTAGTCAATTTTCGTGTTTACAATGTATCCAGTTTTCATGTCATACATATTTAGAGGAAAATATACAATTTACCTCTCAAATGCACAGCTTTACTTATCATGGATCTATATTTTCACGTATTCTTGTACAAAAAATTTCTAAATTTCCCAGGCTGAATTTATCTCACCTCATATAAAGTTATATGATAAGGAAAATATTTAATACACAGATGACTATTGTTAAAACAGCCTATTAATAAAATACGACAATGTATTTACACATTTACAACAATAATAGTAAAATAATATATAAAAATAAATATAAATAACTCTATAGTAAGCCAGGGCGGGTCTAAGGAAACATCAGGAGGTATACACTGCTGAGATATATTTTAAGGTGTCTATATATTTATAAAAAAATAAATGTTCCTCAACAACTGCAAACGCTGAACCTGTAACGTGAAACAAATTGTATTAATTTATTTTTAATTAATGAGTAGATTCTTATTATACTGTTCCAGATAAGATGTGAAAAGTTACTTCTTAATTATAAGTGGAGCTTAAAAACGAGAGTATTTCACTGATTTTCATTTTCAAAGAAAAATTTAATTAATAAATAAACTCTGTTCGTAATACCAGAATAACTTTCCATTAAATTAAATAAATATTAATTATAATCAATCTAAAGCCGAGCATAATTCTGGAAGATTACGCATTTTCATCATAAATTAAACACCCTCAAATTACTAGGATATGCAAAATTCATTGTTCCCTTAATTTTAAAACCATGTCCCTAGACCGGTGTATTTAACATTGCATTGTTTATATAAAATTGCTATAATCACATACATATCCTACGTGCATACAGAGTGTTTTGAAACTTCCTTACCAAACCTCTACAATGAGAAATAATTACTGAACAAAATTTCCAAGTCGGATGCCTTTCTAAGATACAGGGTATTATAGGTTCTGAGCCAATTGGCTTTTCTGTAACGGACTCCATAAAGTCAAACAGTAAAAATAAAACTTCAGACCACAAGCAAAGTTTGATAATACATTTGATATTAAATAATTATTGATCCATTCTATTAAAATAATAGCCTCGTTACTCCAATGATTTACTTAGTAAATTTTCTATCCTAAACTTTGCGAAATTTATAAAGATTGGGATTTTATTACCTGAAAACTCATACCTCTTTTAATTATTAAAAAATTTCAAGAATGAATTTCTTAAAGATATTTCTATAGAAGCAGTTACTATGAATTTTTGTATATTGTCTACGCTAATTTGGACCAGAATAAAAGTTGCATTGGTACTTTCATGGAACTTAGTAAAACCTATGATTTAATAAATTACTATTTGCTAATTCTATAACATGTACGCCAGTCATCTTAAACAAAAAAAAAGGCAAAGTTCGCAAAAAATCCGATAAGTATGAATTTTTGATATGTTGTTAGGCTTCATATCAGCTACATAAAACCAAGTTTGCAGCTTCGAAAGACTTGTACTCGCTGCGTGGTGGGGGAAAAACCACAATATTTTTTGATTTTTTTTAGTTTCTGGGTTATAACTCGTAAATAATGAATCCTACGTAAAAAAATAATCTCAGCTTTTTTCAATCCGATAAAATTTCCTTCATTTAGAGACTAAGTGCAGCTTTGTACGACCAATAGGTTTTGAGATACAGGACTTCAAAAACTTGATTTTTTTCCTTTCCAGCAAAACATCAACTATATAATCCATGTTACAAATAAAATCACGAGGTATTATAGATGTAATGTAGCTCTTTATTAAATTAAGTATAAAACAAAGCATGTAGAGTACATGTACAGGGTGTCCCACGTTAAAGTAACCACCCCCTTTTCTTCCGAGTTTTTAAGATATTTTTAAATTTCAAATGCTAGCCTCTGTATTTTTTTCCGTAGTTTTTGAATATGCTAACCAGAGTTTTCTAAAGCCAACGGTATACAGGGTGAATAAAAACATTTTTTTCTTATGGAACACCCTGTATATTTTTACATATGTCGATAGTAGAGCGTTCTTTTCTGATTACAAAAATATATGATACTTATATATTTGGATAAAAAATGGCGGAGCTATTCAACGTAGTAAAAAGAAATACGGCTAGTGATGATTTTAAATTTAATTTAAATTAACAAAAATATTACACATTTAACAAACATATTAAAAAACAAACCTATTCCTGTTAAAAGTCTCACAATTTAAAAAATAACATTTACTCACAAAAAAATTAACCGATACATATCATGAAATCGTTTAACATGATTAAGTTAAATTGTTATGAGTGACGAAAAAAATAGGGTGCCATGAAGAATTTGTTTTATACTTGTTGTTTGTTTTTTAATATGTTTGTTAAATGAGTAATATTTTTGTTAATTTAAATTAAGTTTAAAATCATCACTAGCCGTATTTCTTTTTCGACGTTGAGTCTCTTGCAGTAATTAAGCCTACTAATAATCATTAATTAATTAGGCAATTAATAAAATAATTACTCATCTATAATCCAAAATTGCTTCGTCTCTCTAGTTTTGTTTTATACTTTTTGCTTGTTTTTTTAATATATTAAATGTGTAATATTTTTGTTAATTTAAATGAAATTTAAAATCATCACTAGCCGTATTTCTTTACTACGTTGAATAGCTCCGCCATTTTTTATCCAAATATATAAGTACCTATCATATATTTTTGTAATCAGAAAAGAACGCTCTACTATCGACATATGTAAAAATATACAGGGTGTTCCATAAGAAAAAAGTAAATTTTTTTATTCACCCTGTATACCGTTGGCTTTAGAAAACTCTGGTTAGCATATTCAAAAACTACGAAAAAAAATACAGAGGCTAGCATTTTGAAATTTAAAAATATCTTAAAAACTCGGAAGAAAAGGGGGTGGTTACTTTAACGTGGGACACCCTGTACATGTACTCTACATGCTTTGTTTTATACTTAATTTAATAAAGAGCTACATTACGCCTATAATACCTCCTCGAATACCTCGTGATTTTATTTGTAACATGGATTATATAGTTGATGTTTTGCTGGAAAGGAAAAAAATCAAGTTTTTGAAGTCCTGTATCTCAAAACCTATTGGTCATACAAAGCTGCACTTAGTCTCTAAATGAAGGAAATTTTATCGGATTGAAAAAAGCTGAGATTATTTTTTTACGTAGGATTCATTATTTACGAGTTATAACCCAAAAACTAAAAAAAATCAAAAAATATTGTGGTTTTTCCCCCATCACGCAGCGAGCACAAGTCTTTCGAAGCTGCAAACTTGGTTTTATGTAGCTGATATGAAGCCTAACAACATATCAAAAATTCATACTTACCGGATTTTTTGCGAACTAGAGTGTGTTAAATGACTGGCCTAATGAGCGATATGGGCTGAACAAAATCATGTAGGTAAACGACTCAAAATATTTTTCATGACTTTTACGTGATATTTGAATAAAATTCCCTTCAAAATATTAACAAACCATGCATCGTACTTATGTGATATTTAAATTCAAATATTCCACATGTGCTCCGTAGCCCCTTCAACCAAAGTCAAGCGATGTGCGTGTGCCCTTCCAATTCAAAGGAAAATTAGTTGAAAGCTCGCCCGCTGCCTTTACGCTAGATCCCAGCTTAAACGAAAAAAAATATATCCTCGCTCCTACATTATCCCCATGCCGTATCTCATTTAATTTGGAGAATATCTATGAGATAAGTACCAAAACCCCGCAGAAAGCGTTACAAAAATGTGACAAAGTAAACTCATAGCTCATGATAGCTCATAGGGATTAGGAAGATTTACGACCAAACAATTTTTATTAAATGAATGGAGGAAAACACGGGGTTTAATTTCATAATTGAAATAGAAATATTTCAAAAATATTGAAATATTTTAAATAGTAGTAAATCTCTTTACATCACTGATTTCTGATTCTTTTTAAATTACTAGGAACTGCCTAGTGCCTATACCGGTAGAGCACAAACGGAGGAGATATTTAAACCCTCCAGCAAAACTTTGTCTTCCTTAAAAATGGGATTACATTCTAACTTTCAAGAGCAGTCACATGTACATACTACGAGTATATTATACGCAAAAAAAATTGTTTGAATATGTGTTTTTAATATGCTTTCACTTAAGGATTTATTTTGAATTTAAGAGAACTATCCCATATTTGACAAGGCATAAATGCTATCCACGGAACGGTTTCTGGCTAATAACGTTCATCGGCATGAAGTAAAGGGTTACCAAACGAAGATGTCCCGGGTCATAACAATTCTTTTGTTTTTCACTTTAGAAAAAAAGTGTAATACGGAAGTTATAAGATGTTTTAAGAGCTTTAAAAATGCAATTTCAAAAAAAACAATTGAGCATCGCACATAGAAGTTATAGATGTAACTTATATTTTTTTTTTAAATAGAACACCCTGTATATTTTTCGATTTTTGAAATCTACGCTTGCTTACGATTCCAATGATATATAGCTGTTGTATTGCCGAAAAAATTTCTTGTCATGACTAAGTGAGTGAAGAAATGCGTCAAAATAATAATCAAAATATACTAAAATGTCTGAGTAATTTAGAACGGAGATACCGCCTTTGTTTGGAACAGGGTGGGCGCCATTTCGAGCAGTTCTTATAAATATAAATTAAATTGCAAACGATTGGAGCAAAGATACAACATCTATAGGTATATCATTGGAATCGTAAGCAACCGTAGATTTAAAAAATCGAAAAACATACTTGGTGTTCCTTTTAAAAAAACAGTTATATCTATAACTTCTATGTGCGATGCTCAATTGTTTTTTTGAAAATGCATTTTTAAAGCCCTTAAAACATCTTATAACTTCCATATTACACTTTTTTTTCTAAAGTGAAAAATGAAAGAGTTATGACTCGGGACATCTTCGTTTCATAACCCTGTATATTCCTACCAACAATACTTTAAGTTTCTTCCAGCAGATGCTAGCGACTTAGTGAATCAGATTATTGGTAATTTATTGCAATACAAAGTTGGCAAATACTGATAGCAATTTCAAAAAATTATAGGCAAATTTAAGAAATATGCATTTAAAATAATAATGATACAATTAAAATTCGTTTATCTAGCCCATAAATAAAATTAGTGATAAGTGTGGCTGTTTTTAAAAGACACTATCTCCATTTTTTATTAATAGTGGCAAAGAAATAATAATTAGTTCTTAAATATTATTAACACTGTTTAAAATTAATCTATAAAATGGATAAAATTGTACAGGGTACGCCTTTTGAGGGTAAAATTGTTGAGAATCTTTATCAGGAGCGCTGAACTATATAATTTCTTCAATCGTTCATTGTGGTCCCCATAATTTTTGTTAAAAACTATATTTTCAATTAAACATCGGTGTATTTTTTAAATCAGCAGCAAGGAGTTCTTAGAATATTATACTTATATTCTAAAGTTTAAACCAGAGATATGTTTATTTGTTTCCATAGCCCAAAAAACTGGGTTGGTGCAATACTACTTATCTTTCCTTTTTAAAAATATGTTCTTGCGATAAAACCACGTCCTATAACTTAAAATCTGTATTCTTATAATCATAGTGAATATCTATTATTTATGTGATGGTTATGTTGGACACCACAACGGAAAATTATGTTTAAAAGAAAATGATTGTCAAAATGTGAAACGGCAAATGCACCAAAGTCAAATTTATAGTCAAAAATTGAATTTTTAATAATGTAATGTTCCCAAACTTCAATTTCCTATTGTCAATAAACAAAAAAAGTGGAGTATTTTTTTGGCAAATTGTCTGTACAAAGTTCTAACAGATTTGTCGCACTTTCATTCTGAGCTCTTTTTTTTAATTTTTTTTTTTTTAATCACTTGTTTAACGTCGGTCTATTTCCGCTACCGAGGCCCATCACCGACGCCAGGAGACGAGCAACCCCCAACCTGGAAATTTTGCCGAACCTCTTACCTTACTAAGAGTAGGAATTTTTTACTTGCCTAACATTTAATAGACAAGGGACCGACTGCTTTACATCCCCTCCGAAGGATGATATATCCTCAATACACCTCTCGCCTACAGTTGTATGGTTTCTGCGATATTGCTGATATACAAGCCGCTAGAAGTAGGGACACGAGACCGCGTCCTTCCCCGGATAGTCACCCATCCAGGTACTAACCGCGACAGCTGTTGCTTTACTTTCGTATTCGATACGAGTGTGTCGAGGCAATCCTCCGCTCGCTCCGCTCTTAATTTTTGTTGTGATCGATTTGTCAATTCAATCCTAATAATGGTTTATATCTTGGCTGAATGTGTTGAAAGTTTAACATTCATTTATGGTTCTGGGAATCGATGTACCTTCAGAACCGCCAGATCATTCAACCATAGATACCCTGATAGAAATATAAGCCAAATTTATCTGGCAACTAATCGGGATCTGTCGTCAATAAAAAAAGTAGCCAACCAAGGTTCCCCTTTATATACCAGGTGTAAATGAAATTAGGCTCACCCCTATAACTTTTTTGTTTTTTCAGATATCATTTTGAAATTTTGGCAGTTGCAATAATAAGTAAATTTGAATTAATGCGTGTTAATAAAATGATTCTAGCACTTCCGGTTTCACCGGAAATGACCGTAACATCTATTTTTTAAATGGATCACCCTGTATATTTTTACATTTCTACATAGGTACGTTGGTATCAACTTCGAAGAAGAAACATAACCTCAAACATTTTTTTAGGTTAATTTAATTAATTTAAGTTGGCATCTAAGGAGCCATGAATGCTGAAAAACTTTTCTTTCTGATTCATTGAGTATTGGAAAAATAAAATCAGGACATTAAGTGAGCTAACTTTGCTTTTATAGCCATTTAAACATCTCGGAAATGGTTTTTTCGATTTAAGTATTTTTTTTTAATGGCATCATTATACCGCATTTTGCTATTTTAATTGAGACTTTCTTTACCTACATTTCGATACCAAACACTTCACCATTAGTTCATAAATAACTTATAAAGACACTTTATGACCTTAGTTCAAATTTATTTTAGTAAGCTCTGACCAAGTTAAACATTTGATATGAAATCAATCGGAAATGCCTTGAAAAAAAAACCAAATTTATTAAACTAAAATAAATTTGGACCAAGGTAAAGTATCTTTGTAAGTTATTTATGAACTAATGGTGAAGTATTTGTTATCGAAATGTAGGTAAAGAAAATCTCTTTTAAAATAGCAAAATGAGGTATAATGGTTCCATTTAAAAAAAATTCTTAAATCGTATAAACCATTTCCGAGATGTTTAAATGGCTATAAAAGCAAAGTTAGCTCACTTAATATCACGATATTATTTTTCCAATACTCAACGGCTCAGAAAGAAAAGTTTTTCAGTAGTCATGGCTCCCTAGATGCCAACTTAAATTATCCTAAAAAAATGTTTGAGGTTATGTTTCTTCCTCGAAGTTGATATCATCGTATGCAGAATAAATCCCTGAATCCAAAAATGTAAAAACATACAGGGTGTTCCATTTAAAAAACCGGTGTTACGGTCATTTCCGGTGAAACCGGAAGTTCTAGAATTATTTTATTAACAAGCATTAATTCAAATTTACTTGTTATTGCAACTACCAAAATTTCAAAATGATATCTGAAAAAATAAAAAATTTATAGAGCCTAATTTCATTTACACCCGGTATATCACCGAAACGGTTTCGAGCGATTCTTTAAGATATATTCATTACTTGAGGAGATATATAGCGATCGGAAGTTTTCAAATTGTCACCCTGCATAATAAAAATAACCTAATTCTGGTCTCTACTACATTCACTATATTATGGTAGTTTACTTTTATAACGTTCTATATAATTAAAGTATATGTAAAACATTGCAAAAAACATTATTTAGCTTACAATTTCTGTAATAATCACAAATACGATGTTAGAGTTTAAACGTGCTCATATCATCCAGACGCTCTTAGTAACAAGATAATGTTCCTGGAGTCATATTCTATATATTACTTCTCCTGGCGTCTCATTTATTAGCATACTAAATACTCATCTACTTTATATGAAAATTTATGTAACACCAGCAGATGCATAAACCATCTATCTAGAAATGTCGTAATATTCTTGAGCACAATGTTATTATTCTGACATGCCTTTATATAAACAATTTGATGGAAATTAGGCATTAAAATCCGTCAGACTTTTTGTCGATAAGTATCTTATTTGTTTCATCTTTCAATCTAAATTATTTTAAAAGCAGTCGAGGCTCTCTGAAATATGTAAATGTATAGTAGGTATTCTCTTAGTTTTTGTAGTAGACACAGCGGTGTATAATAGCAAATATGGTATCAAGGGCAGATATGTAATACCTGGTTAGTATTTAGTAATACGTTGCATAAACCAATTGAAAATAGCTTTAATCAAATAAATGTCATAATCACTATTGAAAAAATGAGATGTAAATATAGAATATTTAAAAAATGAACAAATAATTTATAAACGATACACATTTTCATGAATACTTATCAGTCATCAGCATCCGCCTTTGTTATACCAAACACTGAAGTCAGAGTTTTTTTTGGTTTTTTCTTCAGCATTCTGGTATAGCATTCAAACCATCATGAGGATTAGCAAGTTTAAAATATCCTTTTACTCTGTCAGATTTTTTTACCACTGCAAGCTGTCGAGTCTGATGGCTGGTGTTGATGACGAATTGTTGAATTCAATTCAATTCTTTTTGCCCAGTTTTTATAAAAAATAAAAAAAATGAGGATTTTAAAATAAACGAGCGTACAAATATATAATACTAGTATGTGGCAATCATGACTAGGTTTGAACTTGTTCATTTTGTGAAAATTTCCAGAACATTTTATTCTTGAATTTGTGAAAATATTGAATTTAAACCTACAGGGAATTAATATAGACTGTAAATAAGACTTATTAGTGCCATTTCAAGAATTTTCCAGAACTTTCTAACGAAAGCGAGAAGCATGGCTGAAAAACAATTGCCAGACATGTTTGCAGAAATGAGAAAGATGATGGAAAGCCTGGAAAAGAGTCGTCAAGAAGAAAAAGAAGAAGAACACAAGAGACGTCAAATGGAAAAAGAAGAACAAGAAAAGAAACATCAAGAGCAAGAACGACGTCAGGAAGAACTGAGAAAAATAATAGAAGATCACGAGAGGTGACGTCAAGAAGAAAATGAAGAACAAGGAAAGAGACATCAAGTAGAGAAGGAAGAATTGAGAAAAATGATGGAAGACATGGAAATAAAACGTTACGAAGAAAAAGTGGAAGAAAAGAAATGCCAGGAAGAATTTAGGTAACTTCTAGAACTACAGCAAGGCATTATTCTTTCAGCCACTGAAGAACTCAAAAATGAAATCAAGGAGGATATAGGCAGTGTAAAGGCTGAAGTTAGTGAAATCAAAAGAGAAGTAAGTGTAGTCAAAGAGGAAGTAAGTGAAATCAAAGGAAAAATAAGTGAGGTCGAAGGAAAAGTAAGTGCGATAGAAGGTGAAGTAGAGCAACTCAAACGGCAGTTGAGGAAAAAAGGAGGCCAGGTAGATGTCATCAGGCCCTCGGTTACAACCTCCCTCCTTTGACGGTCAAAGCTCCTAGTCAACCTATATTTTGAGGCAGCTGCATGTGCAAATAACTGGGATAACAAATAAGAAAAAGGCTATGTCATTAGTTCTAGCACTAAGGGGCCAAGCAGCAGAGTTGCTCCAGACAATTGCAGGATTTTGGGTTCTTCGAAGCTGCATTATATTTAAGATATGGCGGTCAACATCGCGCTTAAATATACCGGACGCAGCTGAAATCACGTACACAAAAGGCTGGGGAGAGTTTACAAGAATATAAGGCTGCTGAAGAGAGACTGACTCACCTGGCTTACTTACCCAGATGCAGCAAGCCATTTCCAGAAGCAGTTAGTAGGTGAGGCCTTTATCGATGGTATAAGGAACGAGTAAGTTAGGCGAGTCCTTAGGTTATCTCAGCATGTAAGATATAGTTATTTAATTTTATTGTTATTATTATTAAGTATGTAAGATATATACGGTGAGAAATAAAATGTTTCTATCTATCTATCTATCTATCATGGAAATAGTAACGAAGCTTTGGTCCGTGCGCGCGAGATTAATGCCGTTTACAGGATGCTCCAGAGAGTTCGTGCCGTGACTGTAAAAGAGGCCTCGTCAGAGAAAACGAACCACAAACTATATTAACGAACATGTTCACTAAATTGCTGACCAAACTAACTTCATAACCGAAGCCGGAAAAATAGCAAAATGATGAGAAACCAAGCGGAGGTATCCGATGTTATAAATGCGGCAAAACAGGGCATACATGCCCAAAGAGATCGACAGCGGAGCCATGAGAGGGAGAATATCGCAAGAAAACTTGAGGTAACCAGCACCACGAGGGCTGTGCCGGCTAAGGAACGCGGTACCCCCCAAAGAAATAAAAGTTTCCCAGCTTCGAGGGATGTGTTAACAAAAGGAAATGTGTCTTCACTCTTGACACGGTTAGCACATCATAAATAGTGCGTCGAGGATAGAAATTGACAAAAGGCAAAGTGGGACAGTCGTTTAGACAGCCACGGGAGGCAGGGCAACGGTTCCTAGAGAAGTTGGCCTGGATCTGCAGATTGGATGTCTGTGCTTTAGGCATAGGGTTATCGTGACTGATATTATGGATGACTTCATCGGATAATCGGATCGGAAACGTCTGATACCAAAATGAAAAAAATGGAAAAATATGGATTTATTCTTGACGTAGGTAAACGAATTCTGAAGATTGGTAATGAAGAATTTATTCTGTCAACATCAGACGACTGGCTTTCTTAAACAAGGCTATAGCGGCACAGATAGTCAAGATTCGCCCATGAAAATGCAGTGCAGTGCATAGATGATTTCAAGCACTGTCTTCATGTTTAGGAGGAGCAGGCCATAGTAACGGTGAACATGGTTAAGCTTCTGGATGTTTGGACAAAGGAAATTTTAAGGAAAGAATAATTGAATGACAATGAGATTGGGCTATATTTATAGGGCGAAAGAAAAAGGAACCCGACCAGAACGGAAGGACGTCTCAGAAAAGAATGTCGAACTGAAGGCTTTATAGGCGCAATGGGACTCCCGTAAGGTCATGGATGGGCTATTGAGGAGAGCATGGGAGAGCCCGGTTGGAAAGGAAGTTACTATGCATTTGGTGATTCTCAGGTGCTGGGAGTAGAAGAGTAATAGCGGACCGCGGGCACCCCCCACCACTTTTGCGCCCCCCACCACTTTTTTTTGGGGTGGGGGGCAATTAGAGTGGGGGTAATTTGTAATTGCGTAATTAGTAATTTGTAATTGCGTAATTAGTAATTTGTAATTGCGTAATTAGTAATTTGTAATTGCGTAATTAGTAATTTGTAATTGCGTAATTGGATTATTTCGCTGTAATTAGACTAGTATAATTGCAATATATCTAATAAATGTAATTAGTCTGGAGGGGGGATAATTAAAATCCAATTGTCGCGAGAAATGAAAGTAATTGGATTATTGCGCTGAGAAATGAAAGTAATTGAATTATTGCGCTGTAATTGCGTAATTAGTAATTTGTAGATGTGTAATTAGACTATTTGCGCGTTAATTACACTATTTTATATAGTCTGGAGGGGGATAATTAAAACCCAATTGCCGCGAGAAATGGGAGTAATTGAATTATTGCGCTGTAATTGCGTAATTAGTAATTTGTAGATGTGTAATTAGACTATTTGCGCGTTAATTACACTATTTTATATAGTCTGGAGGGGGTTAATTTAATAACATATTTGTTTTTGGAAATGATTCATATTATTAATAATCAAAATGAATTGGTACAATTATATATTAATTAGTACATCAATTGGAGAAAATGAAAGTTTATTACGCTGTAATTAGACTAGTATAATTGCAATATATCTAACATAATTTCACGAAACAGGTGCCTATCTGAAAATCAAACCACTCGTATTTCACATACCCTACTGTCACTGTGCCTTTACAAATTATTAAAATTCCAAATTGTAGGTAGTCTTCGACCAGCATTCCATTGACATCGCATTTATTTCCTAATGATCAAAGATTAAATCAGCTTTTTAGTTTTTACTGTCGCATATCTTGAAACAAAATAGTTGGTTAAATTTATAGCTCCCATTTGCGACAGACAAATATGTCTGCATAGAGGACCCAGCGCTACGTAGGCCAGGTGGCTCACGCGAACGGTACCTGCCTGAAATCGAGGTAATGCCATTAAAGTCGGTCGACTTTCCCGTTAAACAATATAGCATAGGCACTAGTGCAGGCAGTACATAAGGGTATTACATTGTTATAAGACACTTCTTCTATAATGACTTTGTCATAGGGAATTAACTATCTCGTAATTATTAATATTGTTACATTTTATTGTTTGGTGTCTTTAAATCGGTTGGGGGTTTACTGTTGCCATTGTATACATTTAATGAATACCTACATAGGGGTCCTACCTTCAAATTTTAAGTTAAGAAATTAGACAAAAGAAATCGATGTATTGTCAATAGTACCACATTATGGGTTAACAAACAGGCGACATCGAATCATTTTAAATATATTACACAAAAGCCATTCTAAAATAGTTGTACAATAGAATAATATATTGGGGGGATATTTGAATTTTAAAAATGTGGTGGTGGGGGTCATATTCTGTAGATATATAGAGAGTGAAGGAGTTGTTACAACCATTATTAGTAGCAACAGACTCCTAGTGAACACGCAAAATGTATAAGTGTACGTCTTGCAGTAAAAGTTTTACACGAAGCTACAGTATGCGTCGTCATCAGAAAGAGTCGTGTGTGAGTTTACGTGATAATGGACCTCCAGCAAAACAATTTAAATTTGATTCAACCCCATCAACATCCGCAAGTATGCAAACATGTGATTGTTGTAATGTGACGCTGACGACAGCTCAGATGCATTCCCATAAGAGGTCGTTGCAACATAAGGCAAATGCATGTGTTCCTTCAATGGATGGTGTAAGCATTATCCAAAGCGCTTTCAAATACAGAATTATTTCATATCGAGTGCATAGTGAGCATAATCATCTGGACTACGTAATGTTCTTTAATGAAATCAAACATAAAATTTTAAATCTGCTAGAAGAAGCGCTACAAATACATACGGCAATAAAAGTAAATCTGGAAGTGTTCGCCAAATACATGATACAAAGTAAAGAATTAACAGATATGAAATCATTTAATACAACCAACAAAATTTTGGATCAAGCTATGAATTTAAGTGATGTTTTGGATAGTTTTGTAGAAGAGATGATTACCCAAACTACAGAGTTTCAAGAGCGAGATTCAGGTGTGTAATTATTTTTATTAACGTGCTAGAATTGCATTTAACATTTGCATATTTTTAGGATGGGCCCTGGAACGAATCGAATTTGTTGAAATTAATGTGAACAAGTATAGTCCACTTCGTGGTTCATCATATATAAAATTACCAAAATTCATTGAAAATAAGAATGCAGTGGTAAACGTGCACAATCAAGATCAATGTTGTTTTGCCTGGGCGGTGACTTCGGCACTGCATCCTGCAAATGGTAATACATCGGACTTATCATCATATCCACATTATTCACAAGTGTTAAATGTAACAGGTATGGATTTTCCAGTAAAATTGCGAGATATTTCAAAATTTGAGGAAATGAATAATATATCGGTAAATGTATACGGGTTAGAGGAGAAATTTAAAAATAATAGAATGGAATATGAAGTTGTAGGTCCTTTACGTTACTCGGGGAAAAAACTGCATATCCATTTAAATTTATTGCTAATTTCTGAGGTGTGTAATATTAATCATCATTGTAAGAACGACTGCGCTAAAACTCACTATTGCTGGATAAAAGATTTGTCTAAGTTAGTTTCGCGTCAAATTTCTGCTCACAATCATAAAAAACATTTTTGCGACGGTTGTTTGTTATATTTTTATACCGAACGTCAGTTATTGCAACACCAGACACACGATTGTAATCACATTTATACAACAATACCTACTACCCAATTTCGAATAGATAAATATGGTAAACAAGTGCCCGAGAATATGTTAAAATTTGAACATTTTGAAAGGCGAATGCAAGTTCCATTTGTAGTGTATGCCGATTTCGAATCAATTTTAAGTCCTATCGATACCTGCCAACCCAATCCAGAACGGTCTTTCGGGAATAAAACTTTTAGACATCAACCACATTCTTTCGCATATTTAATAAAATGCTCGTTTGACAATTCCCTAAACAAGTTTGAGTTATACCGGGGTTCTGACGCCGCCAAAGTCTTCGTATCACGTATCGAAGCTGACTCGAGAGATATCTATAATAGATATATGAAAGATATAGTCCCAATGGCTAAGCTCACAGCGCAACAAAGACGAGACTTTGAAAACGCAACCGTATGCGGTATATGCGAGAAGGCATTCGAAGAAGGTGATGTGAAGGTTAAGGATCACTGCCACTTAACCGGAAAAATAAGATTTATCGCTGCACATTCTGTTTGCAATTTAAATTATAAATTACCATGTTTCATACCGATTATATTTCATAATATGAGTTCATACGACGGACATTTATTCATTAAAGAGCTATGCGCTCATAAAGATAGAGTGGGGGTACTAGCGCAAAATAAAGAGAAGTACATATCTTTTTCAAAAGACCTTTATATGCATGATTACATTAATAAGAATGGGGAGAAGAAACAAAAATTTTTACAACTGCGATTCATTGATAGTTTTAAGTTCCTGTCAACATCGCTACAAAATTTAGGTGAAAGTTTAAATGATGACCAGTTAACTATAACCAGAAGTTTTTATATGGATAACAAAGAATTTCGTTTAATGAGACAAAAGGGTGTATTTCCATATAGCTTTGTGGATAGTTTAAATAAGTTGAATAAACCAGATCTACCATCCAAAGCCGAATTCTATGACAACCTAAACGATCAGCATATATCCGAAAATGATTATCAACGGGCTAAAGATGTGTGGAAGTTGTTCGCTTGTCAGAATTTAGGCGATTATTCAGATCTGTATTTGAAAACAGACGTATTGCTTTTATGTGATGTATTCGAAAATTTTCGGAAAATCAGTTTAGAGAAATACAAGTTGGATCCTGCTCAATATTTTACAGCTCCCGGATTGTCGTGGGACGCTATGTTAAAACTGACAGGAGTAGAGTTAGAATTATTAATTGATATAGATATGATTAACTTTTTTAAGAAAGGAATTCGTGGTGGAATAAGTCAGTGCTCTGAAAGAAAACATATCGCAAATAACAAATTTCTTACCGATTATGATTCCAACGAACCCTCGTCGTTTATAACTTATTTGGACGCCACAAACCTATACGGCCACAGTATGTCTCAATCGCTACCGACAGGTGGTTTCACCTGGTTGTCCCAACAAGAAATTATAAACTTAGACATTACGAATATTCCAGATGAAAATCCGCGCGGGTACATTTTCGAAGTAGACATTCATTATCCCAACGAATTACATGATCTACATTCGGACCTCCCTTTCCTAGTAGGAAACATGGTTCCTCCTAATGCAAAATCAGCAAAGTTGATTCCAAATTTGTTTGACAAGAAAAGGTACATTGTACACTATAAAAACTTGAGACAGGCCATGGATCACGGTTTGATGGTTTTAAAGACTCATAGAGTGCTCACATTTAATCAATCTCCTTGGTTAAGAAAATACATCGATTTAAATACGGAGATGAGAAACACGGCAACAAGTAAATTCGAAAAAGATCAATTTAAATTAATGAATAATGCGGTTTTCGGTAAAACTATGGAAAACGCGGATAATAGAAAGGATATAAAGTTGGTTACGCATTGGGAAAGTATTAGAAGGTCCTTTGGTGCAAATGCTCTTATAGCCCGGCCGAATTTTAAAACTTGTTCAATCTTTACAGAAGATTTCGTCGCGATTCATATGAAAAAACTAAAAGTAGTATACAACAAGCCAATTTATGTGGGGTTTTGTGTTTTGGAATTATCCAAGACGGTACTATATAATTTTTTCTATGACGTGATAAAAAGAAAATTTGGTGAAAATGCTTCCCTGTTATACACCGATACGGATTCTCTGATTATTAAAGTTTTTACTGATAACATTTACGATTTTATAAAAGAGAACCCCGATAAATTCGATACATCCAACTATAAAGAAGGAAATAAATTTGAAGTTCCTAAAGGTCTGTCGGTTTTAGGGAATTTTAAAGATGAGTTCCCCGCCGACCCGATTATTAGTTTTTATGGGACGGGGGCTAAAGCTTACTGTATAAAATCTATGAATAGTGAATTGAAAAAAGCTAAGGGGGTAAAGAAATCAGTTATTAATAAAAATTTGTCAATAGATGATTATAAGAAAATAGTGGAGCGGGGTGGGTTAATATTAAGAGAAATGAATACATTTAGAAGTTATTCGCATGATATTTACACAGAAATGAAAAATAAGGTGGCACTATCTCATTATGATGATAAAAGATTCATCATTCCTAATACGTTTAAAACTTTACCATGGGGGCATTGTGACATACCGATATTTCAAAATGAGTTGGCCGTAATAACTGATACGAATAATGTTGTTGAAAAGGAGAAATACGATCCTTTAGATGCTTTACTTGCAGCAATAGATGAGTTAAGCCAGTCACAATAACATTAGCATATTAAATAAATTTGCATTATTTATCGGGTTAAAGTTATAAAACTGGAAAATTCATACTAAATGTGAGATATTGTATTATATTTCAGTAGATTTATTGTGTAATAAAATATATATTTATGAAAAATAATTGGTGTTTTTTAAGTTAAGTATTTGTAGTATATGTAATAAACTTAAAAATATTTTTATTTTGTTTACAATTTAACATTAAGGAAATAAATTAAACAAATATTAATTGAATACATTCGTTTTATTATTTATTTATTATACATAAAAATATTTCATTTGACATAACCTTATAATGATACAATAATATATTTTCTAGACAGTGACAATTTTAAACAAGAGAAGCTCTATCAATCCACGAGTTGTGTTCTTTAGAGAGTCCAAGCCATTTTACAAACACTTTATTTCCTTGCTTTTTTAAAACATTCTCTACTAGATACACATCGGGGTATTTTGCCTTTAGTAGCTCCATCTCATAAAAACACCCCTTGATTGGATGTCCAAGCATGTCTGCAAGCAGGTAAGTTGTGGGATTTGTTATGTTTATCTTGACAATTTTAAAAAGTTCTGTTGAGAAATTCGGTGTAAACCCTTTATCAAATACACCTTTATACTTGCTAATACGAACTACGTCACCGAGGTGGAATTTCGGTTTGAGAGCAATTTTTATGTTATTATATACATTTAAATGTGTAGTTGGTGTGACATCAACAGGTTTCATACCAATTGTACGATGGACTTTGTTATTATAACTTTTTGTAACATTGGGTAGGATGTCGAGCCATTTATATTTACCCATAGCTGAGAATTCTTTATACAACCAACTCTTTAATGTGCGGATTACTCGTTCAACAATTGCTGCTTTTTTTGTGCTATATGTAGAATAATGATTAATTTCATGCTGCTTCATTAGTGCGGAAAACTTTCTGTTGTAGAATTCTGTACCATTATCAGTCTGTAAATTTCTTGGTGAATAATTTGCTTCTTGAATAATAGTTTGCATAGTCTTAGTAACTTCTACAGCTGTTTTATTTTTAACAGATCTGGTCCATACGTACTTGGAATAGCAGTCAATCACTACAAGAATATAACGATACCCTCTATTTTTATCAGCGTATGGTTGCATTTCGGCTAGGTCTGCTTGCCACAAATCACCAAACCCCTTAATTATGGTTCGCCTTCTACGAAAATTTCGTCGAGCATTTCTATGTAACTCGTTAACAACTTGTAATTTTTCGCTGCTAACCTCCATTATAAAATTGTCTTCAGCTATATATCAACTTCAAGCATTAGTTCTGGTGGAAATGCTAGGCCTCCGGATTGCACCTTCTTTGGTTGGAGTTCGGTGGCAATATGCTCTAATTTGGAGATTCTAGTGATTAAAGTATTGTGATTGTTTATGGCCGAACGTTTAACTTCAGAAATTGCTTTATCAACATATTTCCTCATTTCTATTTTCATTTTCTGCATCCTATCATTATTTTGTTTATTGAAAATAGTGCGATTTTCTTCTCCACTTTTTAAAAGTCCCACATCAACATATTTTTTCATTTCCTCAATAATTACATTGGTTGTATCAAAAATAGCTTTGGCAGCATTTTCATCATTTGTTTGTAGACGCTTGTTAACGTAATTACATGTTGCACCATCTTGATCATCGATAGGTTCCCCTAGATTTTTTAAACGCTTATTTTCAATATCATAGTGATTATCTCTGGTAAGTTTAAAACCCACGCCAGGTAATCCACGATAGGCTATTAACTTACTTGCACTAATTCTTTTGCTGCGTCCAAATTTGTCAATTGTGTTGTTTACAGTAGACATTTCTGATTGCGTCTGATCCATTTTATATATTTCAGGCTATATAATACTTATTGAGTATGATGATACTAGGTATTATATCTTTAATACACTATTTTTTCCTCCCTAAGTTCTGATATTATTTCTATTATTTCATTGTCGTGGTTGTTATTTCCAGCCATTTTCGAACCCCATAGGAGGCGTAAACGAGCCACAAGTTCACTAGGTTTATTCCAGTAGATATATTCTTTATCTTTATTTCTGTACAATTTGTGGGTAGGTACACGTTTTAATCCATAACCACTTGTTGACGATCGTGTCACAATTGTAGAAGATGTTAATGGTTTGATAATTTTGTGAAATTTTTCACGTTTAGTGGTGTTATAGCCACTCGCTACATTGAATTTTTTATACGGCGCTTTTGTTTTCCTTAGTATTTCTCCATATATCTTACTCCATTCATCATCGATAACACTCTCTGTATTATCATCTAGAATTGGCGGACGTTTTAGAAATATTAGATCGTACAATTTCGGATTACCTAGATACACGCCAAGTTTCTTATTGCCATACCACAGTGTAATATTTCCATGGGAAAAACGTATTTCAGTATTACCCATCAGCAGTTTGCCTGTCTTGGGATCTACACGCACTCCATATAAACTATCATACTTGGAATTACCCGATTTTACATTCTGTATATGTCTTTTTACAACCTCACGTCCTTTTTCTAGTTTTCTAGCTGGAGAAGTTTCAGATACGGGGGTTGTTCTTATAGACGATGGTGGTGTTTCCATAATGGGGGTATAGGGTGGAACATCATCACCGCCTACATACTTATCAGATCCTTCTTCGGAAGCACTCTCCCATGGCACTGCCCTCTGAGTAGACACCCTTGATGATGATGATGGTTGTTGGGCATGTGGTTTGTTCTCCGCTGCTGAAGATATAGCATTTAAAGGTTCAGTTATTGGTTGATAGATCTTTTCAAGTGTTACATGCATCTCAATATCTTTGTTCTTAATAGAGTTAAACTTCTTACGTACCGCATCTGTCGCCTCAATCAACTGTCGCTTGAGGGCTATTTCACTATTGGGATGCACAAGATTGTTATATTTTTTATTATCCTTGGTAACCTTCATCTTAGCGCATACGTAAACGAAGTAACCATACGAAGTCTGTGGCTCAAGTGAAGTTTTTATTAAAATTCATTATGGATATATGAAGCTATCAAACCCTTTTCTATATCGCCCACCTTGTACTTCTCTATCCTTATCAATCACTAGAAACCCATATTTGTCATTCCAGCACTCTGCACACATATTTTGAAATACTGTAAACGTTACATCAGGTGACACATGATCGGAAAATATGTGGTGAAGGTTCATGTCATCCTGTTTAAAGACAATAATTAAATTACTATTGTCTCTTATTAGCTGCTTCGGTATTCGAGAATATGTTTGACCAAGATAAAAACAATCCACATTTCTATGGCGGCCCATACTAAAATATGCTTTTATAACATCTTGCTTCTCACATATCACATCGTCAAATATAAATAAAGACTCCGGTTTTGCCTCGGATGGTTCCACTATTTGCGCTCCATTACTAAATGTATAAAATCCTAACCCCTCAATCGGCGCTAGCACCTTACGCAGATACTCATACTTGGGTTGATTTATAGACTTTGAGTATAGGTAAATGTTTAAAAAGCGTAAACCTAAGCGATGGGTGATCAAAGATATTAAGACATTTGTTTTCCCACAATTCGAGGGTCCTATTATGAGGGCACGTACAGTTGAAGGTAGTAGTGGTCCATGACGATTATGAGCGCTTAACCCACGCCCAACTTTTTCATCCAAATTATCTATGGAAAGCGTTTGTTTCTGTTTCACAATGTGCATTGTATCGCAGCTAATTGGTATATAAATAGACATGTGACTTGCAACTCTTATTTAAATGGTTTCCACCATACGATACACACGTGAAAAACGTATGAAGCGCGGTAGAGGATTAATTAATTCCCTGATTAATAAGCTTCCCGTCGAGTTGCATTTGCCAGGTTATCAATTTTGTGGTCCAGGCACAGATTTAAATAAACGGCTGACACGGGGTGATCCTGGCATAAATCAGCTCGATAAAGCGTGCAAGCAACACGATATTGCATACGACAAAAATAGCAGTAATCTAGCAGCCCGCCATAAAGCAGACTATCAGCTTGAACAGGCTGCGTGGAAACGGGTGAAATCCAAAGACGCAGGACGTGGAGAAAAGGCCGCTGCTTGGCTAGTTACAACTATAATGAAAGGAAAACAACGTCTTGGTATGGGATGTAATTCAACAATATCTCGTAACCCAATAAGGAAGCGAATCATCAAGAAAACAAAGAAGGGTAAGAAGAATGTTAAAAAGACAGCATTTGGATCTGGGATAGTACGAAAAGTGCGTGACACACTGCGAAGTGCTGGAGGCAAAAGAGTAAAAGACCAAACGAAGGCGACTGAAATTGCTCTAAAAGCTGCACGTCGATATATAAAACAGGCCGGTGGGAAACGCAATATTCGAACACCTCGAGTTATACCAATACCAAAAGTTGGCGGTATTTTACCTCTAATACCCATTTTTGCTGGATTATCTGCATTGGGTAGTTTGGTGGGTACGGCTGCTGGTATTGCTAAAGCTGTAAATGACGTATAAAAGGGTAGAGAAGAATTAGCTGAAGCAAATCGACACAACAGAAGTATGGAAGCAATAGCTATGAAAAGTGGTAAGGGGATGTATATGAAGCCATATCGAAAGGGAATGGGCCTTTATCTAAAACAGAATTCAAAAAACTAATAGACTCCCTACCTCGGAGACCTCTTACCGACATTGATCTTAAATATTATGCTAAGAAAATGAAGGTAGCATACTTTCGGGGTGTATTTATGCGCGACTCACTACCAAGACGTGGCCCACATTACAATGAATCTGCAATAATCAATTTGGATAGTATATATGGTCCTGGGACACATTGGGTGGCATATAAAAAACGAGGTAGTTTAGTAAATTACTTTGATAGTTTTGGTGATTTACCCCCACCTATAGAATTAGTTACATATTTCAATAACGATTCAAGGAGGGCCAACCAAATATTCTATAACTACAAACGTGTACAGAATTTTAACACAGTGTGGTGTGGACATTTGTGTTTAAAGTTTCTCTCTACGAAAGAAATATAAAACGCCATGGAGCTGAAAACTATAACCCCAGCAATGGATCGAGAAGATATCAAGCGAATGGGCCACACACTAATTGCATTCTCCCGTTTGCGTAGTCTATTGAAGATGAGCAAACAACAACTTGCTGATATGCCCAAAGAAGTGATGATTGGGTTGGCTTCACATGAAATTGCATTAGTATGGGATAAGCTACCTACACATCTTCAGAACGATGTCGATATAATAAAATATCAATACTGTACAGAACATTACCTTAACGATCATGAAGGCAGTTTTGATGCTAATGACGGTCCAATACCTCGAAAAATGTTTTGTTGCTATTGTAAGGTAAACGATGTAAATGTGGCATCCAATAACAATGTAAATATATTACCATCAAGTTCAAAGAAGAGGAAATTATACCATTATTGCTGTAATCCACAATAAATTGGGTAACGCAATTTAATTACATCAGTCATGTCGTACACGTTCACACTAACGAGCCGCATAAGTGTGCTAAGTGTCAACTTTAATCCACCCATTGAACTGGATAGGAGCAGTCGTCATGGGTTAGGCTTAATTGGATTCTACTCTTACAACTCCATATTCAATGTGGATGAAACAAATAACATCTTCCAATATAGGGTTAGTGCTAAAGATACATTCACTACTGTTCACATACCTCTGGGGGCTTATGAAATTGATGAAATCTATGCAGCAATGTTGAAAGCTATGAATATTGATGGAAAGGATTACACGCAAATATTCACTTTACGAGCAAACAACAACACCCTAAAGTGCGAGATTTTGTCAAAGTATGAAATAGATTTTAGACAACCAAATTCCATAGGAAGTCTGTTGGGATTTGGACCAATATATTTACAACCAAATAAAAATTATGAATCAACACAGCCTGTTGATATTATGAAAGTAAGGATGATACGTGTAGATTGCAATATTATTTCTGGAGCTTATCTGAATGCGGAAGAGTCACACACTCTCTTTGAATTTGATATAGATGTTGAGCCTGGCTACAAACTTACTAGAGAACCCAAAAATATCATATATTTACCTGTTAGACCTAAATGGTGTCAGTTAATAGATAACATCACGCTACGTGTGCTGGACGACAACGATGATTTGATCAATTTTCGAGGTGAGAAAATTATTGTAAGGCTAGAATTGAAGAAAGTTTGATATCACCAACCAAATGGGCTTTCGATATAAACAGCGACAGCAAATACATCACCATCAATATGATACTGTAGCGAACAATAGTGTGGATAAAAAGAAAGGGAGATGTGGAAAGCAATTCATTCAAAGTCTATACCTTAAACAGTTAGGACATAGATTGTCAGCTGAGGATCAAGCCTTTTTAAAACATATTGGATTAAAACTGCGAAAATATTTGCCATAATAATGGTGGCGGCTGCAACTAGTGAAAAACTTGAGGTGTTTGATGAACCTGTGTTGGATCATTCCCTAGTTAGCCTACATGAGCATACATGTAAGCCATATGGTTCCCCATATTACAGAAACTCTGATGAAATACGTATCCCCATCAATTTTCAAGATGTTATACTCGACATTTCAGAAAGTTATATATACATAGAAGGAAAATTTACCCCTAGTGATGCCACAAAGCGTTGCTATTTATCCAATAATGCACTAGCATTTCTCTTTGAAGAGATACGTCTGGAAATGGGTGGTGAACAAGTAGCAGTAGTTAGAAGACCTGGTATTACTACAACAATGAAAACTATGGTGTCGTATGGGCAAACGCCTGCACGCTCATTAATAACAACAGGTTGGGGTCTCAGTCAAAATAGACAAGATATTTTAGATACCACCAGTCACGTGTTCAGTGGCAAACTACCCCTTAAGCTCCTTATGGGTTTTGCAGAAGATTATACCAAAGGCATTCTGAATGTGAAGCAAGAATTAATTATGATAATTGCACGCTCATTTAAAGACTCCTATATCGGTGAAGTTGATGCGGAGCTGGAAATAAGCAAAATTGAGTGGAAAATAAGACATATTGTACCTGAAGATCGACAAAAGTTAAAATTATTGAATCGAATTAATAAAAGTGGTAATAATGCCAAGGTTAATATGGTCTACCGTGCATGGGATTTTTATGAGCTTCCCTGTCTACGTGATACTGCCTACGACATATGGGCTCTTAAACTCTCCACCCGTCTTGAAAGTCCACTTTTCATCCTTCTTGGTTTTCAAGACACTGATCAGGCCAATGATAGAACAAGGGATGTTACACAGTTCAAACACGCAGACATAAATAATATTCGACTATTTCTAAACTCTGAAGTTTACCCATACGAACGTTGGAATTTAGATTTCGATAAGAAGCTCGATTCTGCAGCATATTATGCTTATGAGAACTTCCAACGTAGTTACTATGATAAAGATATGAGCGAACCCATGATGGATCTTGGGGAATACAGGAAGAATCCTTTGTTTGTCATTGATTGTTCACACCAACCTGTTGCAGTGAAATCATCTACAGTCGACATAAAAATAGAATTTGAAACACGAAAAACGAAATTTCCCGAACAAACTCGAGTGTATGCACTTATACTTCATGATACATATTTAAGTTATAATGCATTAGATGGCTCGGTTCAGAATGGTTTTCTTGATGTCTAGTAAAAACATTTTATCAACAATAACCACGATGTATATGCAAATGTTTATTTCCCCAAAATGTAATTGTGTATTTAAAATAAAACTGTTTTAATTATACTATGGTATTTTTAGTTGTGTAATAAAAATAGGAAATAAATTGAATGTAATCTTTTAATGTGTATTTTATTTGAATCCCTCCTTATGTCATCTAGTTTACAAGACAATCTTTCAATGGCAGATTTAATGTCTTCTATCAGACTTCATGTTTGAGTTGAATAATAAAATGGATCGTGATTAACTATATCATAAATTATCATAGCTTCTTTATGGAACTGAATTTTTAACTAGGTTTCATTAAATAGTTTTACAGACGGTTGAAGAGAGCCACCCCCATTATTCTGTAAAACAGATTAAAAGAGGCATATAATTATCCAGAGCTTTATTAAAGCATCGCTGTAATTTCCGTTAAAATATTGCATTTTAATGCATTATCAAAGTAGTCATCGTTTCCGCTTGCTTTTGTTAAAACGCCGTCAAGTTGGATGTATACTGATCTGTAAATATATCTTAAGATATACTGCTTTTCTATAAGGTAATAAACCATAGAATTTCGAGAAATTGCACCTAGTCTAATTAGAGCGCAATATAGTGTGCCATCATTTCAGTGTTTCAAACAACAAAAAAAATTTTGCATGTTTCTTTAACACCCTGTATCTCGGAACTATGTGTTCCCGGCCCACATTTACATATGAACTTTTTTCATATTATTTTGGTAGTTTATCACACCATAAAGTTTGATCTACTAAGCGTCTATGTTTATTTTCTCAAAAATGTAATTGTGTATTTAAAATAAAACTGTTTAATTATACTATGGTATTTTTAGTTGTGTAATAAAAAATAGGAAATAAAATTAATGTAATCTTTTAATGTGTATTTTATTTGAATCCCTCCTTATGTCATCTAGTTTACAAGACAATCTTTCAATGGCAGATTTAATGTCTTCTATCAGACTTCATGTTTGAGTTGAATGGTTTTTTTTGTGTATTGCCGACCTATTGTCCATCATCTTTAGTTAGTTCATCTGTAATTATTACCAATAAACCGTCTGATTTGTAGATCTATTATAATGACGAGGCATTTTTTTTTTAATTAAGCTATGGGAAAATAAAGTTTTGCAAAAAAAATGATCTGATCGTTAAACAAATACCGATATAAATGTATCTTAACGTATCTTTCTTATCTAATCAATCTCGTGGGGAAGGACGATCGAAAGACAGGGATTCCATTTGATAACAATCAATATTTACTGACTATCGTGTCTTCCTTAATGTCCCTTTTACAAAAGAAAAAATATTTTATGGGCTTTGTACTAACAGGTGATTTTTGTGGATTTATTTCGCCTATTTATTATACAGTTAACAAATATTGATGCTTTGTTGAAAGGTGTAACTACCTGCCCTTATATTTTAGTATACAAGCGTATACATTGCAATTACAGAAATCTAATTATAATAAGGTATTTTTAGCTATGTAATAAAAATAGGAAATAAATTGAATCTTTTAATGTGTATTTTATTTGAATCCCTCCTTATGTCATCTAGTTTACAAGACAATCTTTCAATGGCAGATTTAATGTCTTCTATCAGACTTCATGTTTGAGTTGAATAATAAAATGGATCGTGATTAACTATATCATAAATTATCGTAGCTTCTTTATGGAACTGATTTTTTTAACTAGGTTTCATTAAATAGTTTTACAGACGGTTGAAGAGAGCCATCCCCATTATTCTGTAAAACAGATTAAAAGAGGCATATAATTATCCAGAGCTTTATTAAAGCATCGCTGTAAGTAGTCATCGTTTCCGCTTGCTTTTGTTAAAACGCCGTCAAGTTGGATGTATACTGATCTGTAAATATATCTTAAGATATACTGCTTTTCTATAAGGTAATAAACCATAGAATTTCGAGAAATTGCATCTAGTCTAATTAGAGCGCAATATAGTGTGCCATCATTTCAGTGTTTCAAACAACAAAAAAAAATTTTACATGTTTCTTTAACACCCTGTATCTCGGAACTATGTGTTCCCAGCCCACATTTACATATGAACTTTTTTCATATTATTTTGGTAGTTTATCACACCATAAAGTTTGATTCGTACAAATCGATACACCCTATATGTTCAAGTTTGTAAATTAATAAGCTGTAAATCAATGAAAAATTAATATTGTATGTTTAAGTTGAAAGGCAATACTGAGGATTATATTGAATATAAAATTAATAATAGGTTCAGTTGACATAAAGTTTGGTTCGTACAAATCGGTACACCCTATATGTTAAAGATTGTAAATTAATATGCTGTAAATCAATGAAAAATTAATTTTTGTATGTTTAAGGTAGTCATTAAATGTATACAAAGGCAACAGTAAACCCCCAACCGATTTAAAGACACCAAACAATAAAATGTAACAATATTAATAATTACGAGATAGTTAATTCCCTATGACAAAGTCATTATAGAAGAAGTGTCTTATAACAATGTAATACCCTTATGTACTGCCTGCGGCATTACCTCGATTTCAGGCAGGTACCGTTCGCGTGAGCCACCTGGCCTACGTAGCGCTGGGTCCTCTATGCAGACATATTTGTCTGTCGCAAATGGGAGCTATAAATTTAACCAACTATTTTGTTTCAAGATATGCGACAGTAAAAACTAAAAAGCTGATTTAATCTTTGATCATTAGGAAATAAATGCGATGTCAATGGAATGCTGGTCGAAGACTACCTACAATTTGGAATTTTAATAATTTGTAAAGGCACAGTGACAGTAGGGTATGTGAAATACGAGTGGTTTGATTTTCAGATAGGCACCTGTTTCGTGAAATTATGTTAGATATATTGCAATTATACTAGTCTAATTACAGCGTAATAAACTTTCATTTTCTCCAATTGATGTACTAATTAATATATAATTGTACCAATTCATTTTGATTATTAATAATATGAATCATTTCCAAAAACAAATATGTTATTAAATTAACCCCCTCCAGACTATATAAAATAGTGTAATTAACGCGCAAATAGTCTAATTACACATCTACAAATTACTAATTACGCAATTACAGCGCAATAATTCAATTACTCTCATTTCTCGCGGCAATTGGGTTTTAATTATCCCCCTCCAGACTATATAAAATAGTGTAATTAACGCGCAAATAGTCTAATTACACATCTACAAATTACTAATTACGCAATTACAGCGCAATAATTCAATTACTTTCATTTCTCAGCGCAATAATCCAATTACTTTCATTTCTCGCGACAATTGGATTTTAATTATCCCCCCTCCAGACTAATTACATTTATTAGATATATTGCAATTATACTAGTCTAATTACAGCGAAATAATCCAATTACGCAATTACAAATTACTAATTACGCAATTACAAATTACTAATTACGCAATTACAAATTACCCCCCACCCCAAAAAAAAGTGGTGGGGGGCGCAAAAGTGGTGGGGGGTGCCCGCGGTCCGCTATTACTCTTCTACTGCTGGGTACCAAAAGTACTTCAGGAGGTGGGATGTCCGGAGGACATATTGGAGTGAAGAAGACCTGAACTAAAATACGGGAACGGTTCTATTGAATAAACAGCTGTCGAGATGTGGAGCTTGGAATCGTAAATGCAAGGTTTTCGTGACCACCAAGGGGCTACAGGCGAAGAATAAGGAGCCACTTTCCGTGAATAATCATGGGGACGGAGTACGACAAACGAATGTGTTGTAACCATAGGTAGTGACCGAATCAAGGCTCGTTATGACCGTAAGGACAGTTCAGGGGGATTCAAGGTGGAAGAAGATCTGGTTTGGCTATATAATCCTTCATGGAGAAAAGAGGATCTCCGAAACATCACCCACCTTGGGAAGGGCCGTATTCTATCATTACCCGGATCGATGATGTTGTCTATCGAATTCAGAGCAACAAAAAGGCAATGATGAAAAGCATACACGTGAATAGACTGGCGAAGAATGCTGGAGATGGTGAATTGCCTGACCGGGACGTTCAGGCTTAGAGAGGGGGCAGTGTAATGGATGTCTCTTATGTAGGTCTCTATAAAGGTGGTTCAATAGTCATCCCAAAGATGGCGTCAGTAGTATGAAATTCAAATTAGGAAACAATAATTGTGCAGAATCATCTAGAGTGTATAATAGAGACACCTAGAATATTCAGTAGTATATCTCTTCAAGTATATAAGAACGAGAATGGTTTAGTGCAGTTTAGTTTAATGTTGGACAGTGAAGTCAACAGAACTGATAAAATGATAGTAATTAGAAGTGAATAAATTTGTGTTAATAATGAGGAAGTTGATAAAGTAGTGGTTTATTGTAAAATTTTGTGCAATTACTGAATCCACGCTTGGAGTTCTTTTCTATGAGGTGCAAATACGTGACACTATTTTAGTATGTTTATGTTAGTACTACAATTATTTTCCATATTTATCCAAAGGAATAGAATCCAAAGCACCTGTAAATGCAAAATATAAATAAGTGTGCATTTAGACATTTTATGTACACGGTTTTAGCGAATGGATCTGTTATCTTTTGAAGCTTAGTAGATCCTAAAATCTAATCTAAAATTACACCTTCCGTGCGATTGAGCCAACTAACCAGTTAACTGTTAATATTTAAGATGCATATTCTCCGTAGATAAGGCGGTGGCATCAAACCATTGGAGCATTAAATATAGAAGAAATTAGAATAAGTTGGAATAGTATAATATAATAATAATAATAATAATAATAATGTGTCTTTATTATTGTTTTAACCAGATTAGTACAGTTAACAAAAACAATGGGAATGGCGAGGTTCAACAGGGTTGCTCTACCACCTAACCATTCAATTTAAAATACAAAATAAATAAATAAAAATAAAAATGAACGACTATACCAACAATAGAGACAATAGAGACTAGTTAGATAAATGCACATATCTGTTTGCAAAAAGATGAGTCTTAACTTGTTTTTTAAAAGTACTACTGTTCGGAGAAGATTTAATAGAGCAGGGTAGCTTATTATAAATTTTCACAGCATTATAGCTGAAAGATCTCTGAAAATGGGCAGAACAGTGTCTAGGTACCGTGTACAGATCGCGATGTCTTGTAGTATGTCCATGTCTATTACACCCTTTCAATAGTTTATTATGTAAGTACTTCGGTGTTTCTAATTTATTGATTTTGTAAACAAGAGACGCCATGTGAACCACAAAACGTTCCTCCAGATTCAACCACTCAGATTCTGCAAATTTACTGGAAATATGGTCAAATTTTTTCAAATTGAAGCTGAATCTCAGGCAAGCGTTCTGCAGTTTCTGGAGGCTCTCTTTATCTTTATTTAATATAGCGGGCCAGTAAACCAAATCGCCATAAGCTACATAACTAAGTATCAGTGAATCACATAACCTCAATTTAACCTCTGTACTAAGAATGTCTTTATGAAAATATAGTATTTTTCACATAACCTCAATTTAACCTCTGTACTAAGAATGTCTTTATGAAAATATAGTATTTTTAATTTACCAAAAGATTTTTGTATTATATTAGAGACATGCTTTTGAAATCGAAGGTTAACGTCAAGATAAATACCTAGGTTTTTACAATAATCACTGGGGGATAAGGTCTTACCATTGAGATTTATAGAAAACACTGGGTCATTTAAAATTAATTCTCTTTGCTTACCATAGACTAGTAGTTCAGTTTTGGCTTCATTTAAAATTAGCCCATGAGCATTAGAAACAGAAGAAATAGTTTCCAGGTCAGAATTAATATTGTTAACAGTTCGCTCAATATCTGGCAAAGAAGAATGACAAAATATTTGATAATCATCTGCATATTGATGCGAATCAGAATGTTGAAGATATCTAGAGAAGTCTGCAGTGTAAACGGAAAACAATAAAGGCCCTAAAATACTACCTTGTGGTACGCCTTTACTAGCACTCAATATTTCTGAAGTAGTTCCATTTAAGTTGACCTGTTGACACCTATTAGATAGATAGTCAGCAAAGAACTTTAATGGTGTCTCACCCAAGCCAAAATACTTCAGTTTAAGACTTAGTGTAGTAAAGTCAAGAGTGTCAAACGCTTTACTGTAATCTAGGAGGATCAAACAATTCATCCGTGACGTGTAATAAGGCTGTTGAAGTACTATGGTTAGCTCGGAAACCCGATTGAGTAGAAGGTAATATATTATGAGTATTGAAGAAAGTAGAAAGCTGCACATGAACTATTTTTTCTAGAATTTTTGAAATAGTTGGCAATATACTGATAGGTCTAAAATCAGAAATTTGAGAAGGACTAGATTTCTTAGGTACAGGAAAAACGTAGGCATACTTCCATGAACATGGAAAGGTTCCAGATAATAAGCATTTATTTATTAAGAATGTTAAATGGCTACTTAAATGAATATGTGTTTTACGTGTATACACAAATTGTGTAAAATACAAAATACTACGCGTAGAAATCTATAAACTCGTACTTGAAAATCTATCATTTTTAACTATAGCAGAAAGGAAGTACCTATTAGTTCAACAACAAAAAAAAGCGACATCGCAACGCGTGGTAGTATCATTACAAGATTATCACTTGGGCTTGTTCTAGATATTCTAGAGGTTAGTATAGTATATTAGTAGATACATTATGATAACATGTTTAATGTTTTTTAACCGATATTGAATACATTGTGCACGGAGTTATGCTCAAATTATCAATAAATAATTATTATATAATAATCATAGTCGTTAAGCAAAATTTAATTTCTTAAGATTCTTGTGTGTGTAATTGACAGTCTAAAACTAAACAAAGTTTTTTTATTTAATTACCTACATTTTAAAGTCTTGTGGTGTCTGTAGATTTTCTATGGCTCTGGCTGTTTCCATTGACAACATAAACTCCAGCGCTGTCTACGGCTCCAGTGTAGTGATAGTTGCTCCAGCGGGCGTTGCGAGACATTCGTCGATGCATGAAACCTTTTAAAGCCTGATGGACGTCTTGATTTGCAAAACAGAAGAGGCAGGCACAACACAGACCCTGAAACAAAATATAAGTTGAACGCTTTATATTAACATTGTATTAATATAGACTATTTCTGATCAGCCCCCTCCATTAACAATTTCTTCTTTTGAAATTGAGAAATGAAATTCTTACACCTAACTAAAATCATCGGCAAGTCATCCGTGTATGATGAATGACGTCATCCGCATTTGTTTTAAAATAGCTTACTTTCTTAGATGGGATTTGTGCGGCTTTTCGTCGTCTTTATAGCCACATCAGTTTAAAACCCACTTATAAAAATTGATCATTTCGAATAATTTATTTACTAGGTAGTTAAAATTGTGTTATTAAAACCATCTTCATATTTACTTAAATTTGTTTTCAAAATACTCTAATATTGTTTTAAAATAAAGGATTTATAACATTCCATTTGAAAAGTTGGTCCGTGATTAAAAAAATAATAAAAATATCAATTGACGGTATCATAGCCAGCTTTAAATTTCAAAAATTACTTAATTTTTTTTTTCTTTAATCACTTATTTAACGTCGGCCTATTTCCGCTACGGAGGCCAATCACCGACGCCAGGAGACGAGCAACCCTCAACCTGGAAATTTTGCCGAACCTCTTATCTTACTAAGAGTAGGGATTTTTTACTTGCCTAACATTTAATAGACAAGGGACCGACTGCTTTACATCCCCTCCGAAGGATGGTATATCCTCAATACACCTCTCGCCTATACAGTTGTATTGCTTCTGCGATATAGCTGATATACAAGCCGCTAGAAGTAGGGAAGCGAGACCGCGTCTTTCCATGGATAGTCCCCATCCATGTACTACACGCGGTAAATGTTGCTTTACTCCTAATATCGCTATGAAGTGAGTGAAGTCAGTCCTCCGCTCGCTGCCCAATTACTTAATTAAATTAAATTAAATACAGAGTGTATCTCAAAACGTAGACCATGTAGAAAGTTTCATTTGTCCCACGTTTGCAATCAACTTTGATCTAAATCTTTGTCTAATATCTCGTCAAATAGCAGATTTACAGGCGTTTAAAAATTTGTATACTTATATTTTTTTGCCAGTAAGTTGCAAAGTAGGCTTTGAATGAACTATCAGTTTTTACCCCAGGATACCTCTTCGAATGAGCTACAGGTCTGATACGAAAACATTTTGATATATAAAAGAACACTACAGATGTATAGAGTGGCCTTCTTAATATATACATACTGTATATACGAATAGCTGATTTGTTTAGTTGTTGCTCTGCGAAATATATTTTGTTATATAATTCCTTGTATAATTATTTGATTTTTGTATAAGAAAAACATTCCTTTAATGCATTTTTTGTGACATTCTTGTGTTCGATTCTTGCATCTTTGTAAAAACTATATCATCGCACATACACTGTGGGCCAAATTAAATGGGACCCTAATTCTTCTTGTAATAATTTCTTTACTCAACGATTTTTTACCGTTTTTGGGTATGTTGTACTTAAAACTATCCGAAATGAAAGCCTGGTTCAAATTTAGCAATATTCAACTGGCGTGCAAGAAAAGGGGCATTTATTAAAACTGTGCATTTGAAGTCGTTGCAAATATTAGTCTAATAGAATAAAATTTTCAAAGTAGGTAAAATATATTTAAAACCATTTAGACTAACGACTCCTACGAGATTTTAAAGATTTAAAAAGTTTTAGGTTTGAAATAGCCATTTTTGTGACAGCATTATACGGATTTCGTATGAACAGTTTTGCATTAATACAATAATTTCTATAAAGGCAGCTTTGAAAACAAAACAACATGACAGCTGTTACAGACCCAAAAACGGTAAAAAATCGTTGAGTAATAAAGAAATTATTACAAGAAAAATTAGGGTCCCATTTAATTTGACTAATATTTGCAACGACTTCAAATGCACAGTTTTAAATAAATGCCCCTTTTCTTGCACGCCAGTTGAATATTGCTACATTTGAACCAGGCTTTCATTTCGGATAGTTTTAAGTATAACATACCCAAAAACGGTAAAAAATCGTTGAGTAATAAAGAAATTATTACAAGATGAATTAGGGTCCCATTTAATTTGGTCCACAGTTTACACTGTGTTCATTTGAAAATTGCCCACTCTCCTTAAAAAAACAATCGACGTGTCGTGGGGATTTTTGAAATTTTTTGTAGGGTAAAAAAATTGAGGGTGGAAAATTTTGAAAAAAAAAACAGTGTATATATACTTTTATATACTTTGACAATTTATGTTTTAAATTTAATCCACACAATATAATTGATTTATTAAAAAGAAAGAAAAATTTTTAAGTGTCACTAAAGTCACTGTTTATTACAAAAACACCAAAATAAAAATTAAAACTTAAATATCGCCCACTCATAAGATTAATTAATTAAAGTAGGAACAAACGAATTGATGTCCACTTACAATGACACATATTCTCTTTGAACATTCTACTTGCGAGAAAAATTAGTTGAAATATGCTTTATCATTTTATAGCTAGGAACAAATTTCAAGTGGCATTACCATATTTATTATACCTAAATATGCTCTTAGACTTTCCAACTATTTTACTCGTATGCGACATATAGGCGTCGCAGGGGCTTCGATTTGCTAAAATAAAGGTCCTCTTTATAAGAAAGTCGTGGTGTGATCATAAGAAACAATGAAGTAAATTATATAGTTACTGTAAAACGGAAAATATGTTTTCAACACATTTATATATATCAAATTACCGTTCTGAGAGACATCCATTATTTGTTCGTTAAATGCGACTCTTAAAATAATGAATAATGGTTATTTGTATAAGCACGTTGGTTTACGTCAAATTTATATTTTCTTAATTAATGTTTTTGTGACACTTGCAGTAAAGGAAGTTCAACTTCGTGCAAACTTTATAGAAGTTTTCCTGTTGACAATAGTAGATAGGCTATGGGGCTACGGGGCCAAAACCCCATGTTATTTCTTATGGAGGTTCATCCTGGTCATTTTTGTTCCCATTTACCCCCTCCACTCCTACCTGCTGAAGACCTGGAGGATGTCTTCGTGGAGGTAGAGGTCAAGGCTACGCATGCGCCAGGTGATGATGAGGGGTGTGGCTAGGATGATAGGCCAGGTAAACAATGTAGTAATAGGTATGGATAGGTTACAGAATGTTTAAGTCCAGCTTTCGATGGCCGGCATAGCCGGTGTAGAGGAGAAATCGGGCGCGCGATACGCGAGTTCCCCACATTAGAATAATAAATTATTGTTTAAGTCATTGTAATAATGTAGGATCAATTAAAAATTAAATAGGAATACTAGCAGTCTAGAATGTAATAATTACAAAAGATCGTACTTGCATCAATAACAAACGTAAGCAATCTTTGAATTTATTTCATATCATTGAAAACGCTGATGTAGAATAAAACCTATTTTTAAGTTCTGAATATACAGATTGGACATTCTTTTAATGTTTCGCGTGTATGTGTATTTACAGCAGATAGTTCCTTGCGTATGAAGTTTAATATTCTTGGGTTAACTTTATAGACAAAAAATATTCCCTCACAATTAAATTAACAAATATGTAACATTAGAGCAAAAAGCACATAGACACCACAAAAGATATTTATATTTTAAAACTGTGGTGTCAGCAGGAGACTTATACTTTTAACAAAATGTTATCAACTTGGTTACAATTTTATTCTTTAGCAAATCATGTTTCAAGTATTTTTCTATTTGAACATATTTATATGGCTCTGTAGCTGCGATAGCGAGGATTATTTAAGTTAATCGATTTAAGAATGTCATAAGAGAACAAAAAGCTAAAAACTTTTATATAAAAATCTATACTGCACGCACATATAATTTTCCGGGGAATTTACAAATCTATACTGCATACACAAAATAATAAAGTTTTCATGAGTAGCTGGAGAGAATTTAAATTAATAAGCTAATCAAAAAACAGATATAAGGAAATAGAGGAGACAAAATGTAAATAAGCAGAACAAATATTTTTCTACTTCTTTTATTCACAATAAATTCATATTTTTTGAAAAGGTTTTAAATTAATGAATTTTTATCCTCGCTCTTCATTGTAGTAATGGGCTTAACTTTATAGACAAAAAATATCCCTCACAATTAAATTAACAAATAAGTAATAATTTTATATGAATCGCCTATGATTTATGAAGAATTTTAAACATGAATAATATTAGGTACTAAACCTTACGTACTTATTATTGTTAGAACGACGTATTTATTTCGCAAGTAGTTAGCCTTTCAAATACTCTCAAACAAATCAAAGGATTTATTAGACAAATAAGCAAGACAAGCATTTTTCAATTCTTTGTTCATATGTACATATTTAGCTATCCTGAAGATGAAGGTTGCAGAGAGAGCCCCCAAAGCAAATCTGTAAATAACCAAAGAGCATTAGGTAGTAAAAGTTTTAAAATAATATGGCAAAAGATTCAAGTCAATGTATCCAGAAAATATTTTTAAATAAGGAATTAGTCAAAACATGTACACTTTGCACATTTAGCAAAAACGATATTCCAGGAATTTTAGCTCATGCATAATTAAAATTTGGGTTAATATAAACAATTTAGGTCATTTATCATAACACATGTCAATATTAAACAAATCAGCGCCTTTAAGCTTAAATGCCGACCTATGGGAAATAAGTAATTGGCACGTATTTTTCTTAGAAAAAAAGCGTGACGTATCAAGCAGCTGCAATTGTAGAACAAAGGTATACGTAATCAAGATGACGTCACAAATCACATAAATAAGCCGTACGCGTCACTACAAGCGCAATTTTCATATAGCTACGCATCAGTTATCTCGCGTGCTTCTGTGTTCATTAATATTAACTGATAAGTGAATTTTATAATACAGACATTTTAAAAAAATACTTTTTATAAATTTACATTGGTGTATGCATTGACAATATTTTAAATAATTCAAACGTGCAGTGTTACAGCGGATATAACACGTAAGTAAACTTATTATTTTGCCTGTTTAGATTTATTCTAATAGTTCAATATTTCATGAAGTCAAGCGAATTTAATTACAATGACCAAATACAGCATGAAACTTATTTTAAAATTATTTGAGGGACTATTAAAGAGTTTTTCTTTAAAGACAGTATCAAAGTAAGTCAGGCACTTAAAGACTGCTATATATTGAAGTAAACCATACACATAAACTTAATTACGTCTAGCAATTATTTAATAATTTCAAAATTATTCGAGATACTATTATTATTATTATTTCTTTTTCATTTAAGACTAATATATTTTAGCAATTCATATTTATTTTTTAATATTAGCCATAGAAGGCTGGAACTTAAAGTTAATCAGCCTATTATTTATTGTACATTTAGGGATATCATAACTGATCAAACAGCCAATATTGGACTCGAGAGTTAATAATGTATTAGAATATTTTATAAAGTAAACCAAATTAATATTTCTTTATCATTTAAGATTTTAGCATTCTCAACGTTTTCATCTAGACATAAAGGCTATTATTTAACCATTTTTATATTTTTAATATTAAGGTAAATCATTTATTAACCCAAAAAATGGCTTGACAGTTTATTAAAGTAATTTAAAACATACACGCATTTAGTATTGGTATTTCAAGCAAAAAAGCACCCAAAGCACTTTAATATTGTAACTCGAAAATTTTTTTATCTGGTAGCTCATTCACAGCAGAATGTAATTTCATACAAATAACATTGATTATAAGTAGATATATTTAGAATAGGTATTTATAATCTTATATAGTTTAAATTTCGCGGCAAATCCTATTGATTAGCTCTATTTAAAATTAATTTCACATCCTAAATTCCAAGATAAAAACCTCTTTTAATTTTAAATTTCGCATCAAAGCCATCATATTTCATAATAAAGAATCTCTTTCAATTTTCAAATTTCCTGCCAAAAACCAATCATATTAGATTTCATAAAAATCGTTCTAGAATATTTCAATTTAGCAATAAAAATTTCTGAACGTACTAAAATTTCTGAACACGCTCTAATCACGTGATCTATTTTCAGGTTATATCTCACCGCTACTCATCGGCTGAACATTAATAAAACCGGAGGAAAGGAAGACTTCTCCTCATTCAGCAGTTTGTCATTGAACAAGCAACATGTCTGCTAAAGATTTTTTTAAATATTTGTGTGCGAGCATTGCTGCTCTGCTTAGTGTTCTGTCCACTACGTATAGTGAAGATACAGCCAAGGACGGTCTTAGGCAATGTGCTAAGGCTGTCCGCAATATAAAAAAACAGATGAAAACGGTCAAGACAATGGGCGAGAAACAGAGTTTGATGTCTTCCCTGGCCCAGATCAAAAGTTTTAGGGCTAAAATTAAGTTTGAGCAGAAACGCGGAGCAGGGATAGAGTCAAGAAAGGAAACTGCAAAACATAGGGTTCATTGGGATGATACAGATGCGGCGTTCACTAGTCGCATCCGTACTGGAGTCATCACCAATTTAAAACATACCGATTCCAAGCTGTTCCTCAAAGACTGTTTTGATTTGTTTAAACGTCGCATCGCCAATGCTTTGAAAAAGGACGAGTCCATTAAGGTTAATGCTGTGTTTGGGGGGCAGTTTATCCTTCAGAAAGCAGATAGGGTCATAGAAGAATTTAAGTATTTTAATACTAAGAATGCCCCAATCTATAGAGACACTGATATAGAACAATGGTTCCAAAAGTATGTTATTGACCCTATTTTAACGCAGCTGGAAGAGTTCCAGGAAAGAGACTCTGGATTTTCGTTGAAGTCCATCATCAATTTAGGCATTAACATAAACAAATTTACACCCCAGCTTGGATCATCGTACATTGATTTACCAGAAAAAATTGCTAAAAAGCAGGGGTGTATCAACATCAAAAATGATGACAACGCATGCTTTGCGTGGGCTGTCACCTCTGCTCTTTATCCAGTTGATTGGGGATGCCACCCAGACCGTACTGCCTCCTACCCCCAGTACTCTGAAGTTTTAAACCTAACCGGTATCCAGTTCCCTATGACCTTGAAGCAGATACCACGCTTTGAAAAGCAGAACCAGATATCGGTTAATGTTTATCAGCTGCAGAAGAAGAAGAAAGCATTTGATGTGCACCCAGTTTATCTAACTAAAAATAAGCTGGCTAGACATGTTAATCTTCTATTGGTCCAAGATCGCTATGATGAGGAAGAAGAAGAAGAAGAACATGACATACCCAGCAACCCCCTCCAGTACCACTATGTATGGATTAAGGATCTATCCAGGCTGGTATCCAGGCAGCTAAGCCACCACAAAAGCAAAAAATACTTTTGTGACCGCTGTCTGCACTATTTTTACACGCAACCCAGCTTGGATAAACACACAGAGGACTGTATTAATATGAATGATTGCAAAATCCGGCTGCCCACCGAGGACCAGAAAATGGTAGAATTTAAAAATTTTAAAAACAAAGAAAAGACGCCATTCATTATTTATGCTGACCTTGAGTGTGTACTGAAGCCAACAGAGGGAGGGGGCAAATATCAAGAGCATGTGCCATGTAGTGTAGGCTACTACGTCAAGTGTTCCTATGATGACTCATTGTCCTTTTATCAATCGTACCGAGGCGAGGACTGCATGTCTTGGTTCGCACGCGAAATGAAGGAATTTGCTGAGGATGTGGAAACCGTTTTCTTATGTCCCTTTGATATGACATTGACAGCTGAACAACAAGCTGAATTTGATAAAGCCACGCATTGCCACATCTGTGAACGGACCTTCAGTCCGGAAGATGTTAAAGTACGGGATCATAACCATTTAATACCTGAAAATAATTATAGGGGTGCAGCACACAATTCTTGTAACATTAATTACAAGGATAAGGTGAATATACCGATTGTCTTTCATAATTTATCAGGATATGACGTACATTTCGTATTGGAAAATATCGCGAATGATATGCCGGGTCGCATTGATTTATTGCCCATAACCAAAGAAAAATATATTTCATTCACAAAAAATTTAGAACAAAATTTAATTAAATTCAGGTTTATAGATTCATATAGATTTTTAGCTTGTGGGTTAGAAACATTAGCCTCATATCTGACCGACTTTCCAATCTTAAAAACAGAATTTTCGACATTGACAGACGAACAATTTGAGTTATTGAAAAAGAAGGGTGTATTCCCATACGATTTCATGGACAGCTTTGAAAAATTCAATTTTGACGCTTTACCGGAACAAAATCAATTTTATAATCGTTTGGAAGATAAAGATATAACAGGCACACAGTATGAACATGCACAACGGGTTTGGAATGCTTTTGACATTAAAAATTTAGGTGAATATTCAGATCTGTACATGAAAACGGACATCATTCTTTTAGCTGAAATTTTTGAGCAATTTAGGGAAACCAGTCTAAAAAATTATGGGTTAGATCCGGCACATTATTATACCTTGCCGGGGTACACTTGGGACTGCATGCTCAAGTATACTCGGGTAAATCTTGAGCTCATAACCGATATCGATGAGGTCATGTTTATCGAAAGGGGTATTCGCGGCGGGCTAAGTCAATGCTCTAAACGCAAAAGCATTGGCAACAACAAGTATTTACAAAATTTTGATTCAAGTAAACCGACTAAATATATATCATATTTCGACATTAACAATCAGTATGGTTGGGCGATGAGTCAGTATTTACCATACGGAGGGTTTGAGTGGGTAGATCCAAACATCGACGTTACAACTGTGTCGGACACATCGAGTGTGGGCTATGTATTGGAGGTGGATCTCGAGTATCCCGAAAATCTCCATGACCTTCATAAAGATCTGCCGTTTTGTCCTGAACATAGGGCTCCTCCCGGATGTAAAAACAATAAACTTTTAGCTACTTTACACAACAAAACGCGTTATGTTATTCATTACATGGCTTTAAAACAAGCATTACAACATGGTCTAAAGATAACAAAAATTCATAGAGTCTTGGCCTTTAAACAGAGTGCCTGGTTGAAGGATTACATTGATTTGAATACTTCGCTACGTCAGGCAGCAAAAAATGAATTCGAAAAAAATTTGTTTAAGCTCATGAATAACGCAGCATTCGGAAAAACGATGGAAAACATCCGCAAGCACTCTAATGTAAAGCTTGTTAACAAATGGGAGGGGCGCTATGGGGCAGAGGCTTTAATTGCTAAGCCCGAGTTCAAGGCGGCAACCATTTTTAATGAGAACTTGGTGGCTGTTGAATTAAACAAGACGGAAATTTACTTTAATAAGCCAATATACGTTGGAATGGCGATTTTGGATCTCGCAAAAACCACCATATACGACTTTCATTATGATTACATGAAACCCGAGTTTGGTGACGACTGCGCCGTCCTCTATACTGATACTGACAGCCTTATATATGAAATAGCCGATAAAGATATATATGAAGTCATTCATCGCGATTGTCATTCACGATTCGACACTAGCGATTACCCCAAAGACAATAGGTATAACATCCCCCAAGTCAATAAAAAGGTTTTGGGTATGATGAAGGATGAATTTAATGGTGTACCAATCCAAATTTTCGTGGGGCTCAGGGCGAAAATGTATACCATTAAAAGAGCAGCGAATGATGGCGAGGCTTTATCAAATAATGTCGGGTTAACTAAAAAGATAAAGGGTATTAAGAAATCGGTGATCAAAAATGTCATCACACTCGAAGATTTCATAGAGTGTGTAGATAATTTTAAAAATAAATTTATCACGCAAAATCTAATTAAATCAGAGAAACATCAGGTTTATTCCATCACCCAAGACAAAATAGCTCTCAGCCCTCATGACGATAAGAGGCACTTGATCGAGGGGTCATATGACACTTTGCCTTGGGGACATTATTCCATCATGGCTACATGTAATGATCTTTCTTAAACCTCCGAAGAAGAATAAATAACATACATACAACCATTCATCACCATTTTCAGTCTGACCGCCAAACAGTCAACATGCCTAGGGAGTGCGATTGGGGAAGAGCCTGCAACTGTTCAGAGTGCACTCCTAACCTCAAAGATGCCTGCGAAAAATGCGGCGAAAAAGCTTACGGCGTTACCTCCATATACAGACGCGATAGACGAAACATTGGCTATTACGATTTCACAACATGCTGTTATAATTGCTATCAATTAAATGGGGGAATAAAAGAAGCTTCCAGATTTCGGGATATGTGTAACCAGGTGCAAGGATTACCCCTAATTGAGGAAACGGACTCTTTACCTGAAATACTTAAAAAGCATTTTGCTTTACAAATACCATTGATCGAAGATTTTCGTAAGATTACCAAGGAGATGCTGCGTATAGAGATACGTATGATGCTCTATAGTAATAAGATCAAGTACAGCACTGCATTAGCACCGATGATATTATGTAGTGACACGGATCCAACGCAATGGTTTGAGAGTATTGTATTGAATATGGCCGTTCAAGAGCTGCAGCAATATAGAAGCCCTATCACATTATTATCAATGACTGTGAATGTTTTATAATTTATATACTACTTTTTACATATAATTTATATGTATTTTGTATATTCTCTAATCATATTTTTCAATATTTAATTACTTTGTATTATACGACTTTAATAAATTTAGAGGACTCAACCTTTATTAAAAGGATAATAACCTATATATTTTATATTGTAACCTCTGCATATTTATAGCTTAATATTTATTTTTCTTTATTAAAACCAATATTTTATATTGTATTGTGTAACCTCTATAAATTGAGGAACCCTGTATATTTTATTAGCCTAAAGTAAAAATTGAATTATATATATACTTTATATTTATTTATGTTTTATATTACATAAAATTGATATTTTGCAACCTCGCCAAAAAATTGTTAATAAAAAATAATTTATTTACATGTGTGTTTCATTTTGAAAACATTATTACCCATATCATTATAAAATTGTATGTGTGCCTTCTGCTCTTATGATCCGAAACAGAGAGATAGAAAAGGGGAGCCAGATTAATTATAAATCTTAAGTCATTAAATTATAATGGGAAATCTATACAAAATATTTTCATTTTAAAAAACATGCGAAAGAGGAAGATATTTCAAAGAATTTATTGAAGGCCATAAAAGTTTACAATCTTACAAAACATAACCTCAATATCAAACATAAAAAGTTTTTAGAGGATAACGCTAAAAGCGTTCCCCCGTAAACAGTTAGGGATAATAATAATAAACAAAGTCTATAAACCATTCAGGATAATGTTGAACTGATGAAGACCAATGAAATGAAACAGCATAGATGATGACCCTAGGTGGTTTATATGCTGCGAGAGCAAATTTTTTAATAACAGCTATTTTAAACAGCTGTTTACCTGTAAACAGGTAAACAGCTATTTTAAACAGGGTAACAACTATTTTAAACAGGTATCCGTTTACCTGTAAACAGGTTATAAACAGATACAGGGTTTTTCACAACAGATAACCTGTTTTTCAAAACAGGTCTGTACAGTCTGAACGTATTCCGGGTCCGGAATACGTTCAGACTGTACAGACCTGTTTTGAAAAACAGGTTATCTGTTGTGAAAAACCCTGTATCTGTTTATAACCTGTTTACAGGTAAACGGATACCTGTTTAAAATAGTTGTTACCCTGTTTAAAATAGCTGTTTACCTGTTTACAGGTAAACAGCTGTTTAAAATAGCTGTTATTAAAAAATTTGCTCTCGCAGCATATAAACCACCTAGGGTCATCATCTATGCTGTTTCATTTCATTGGTCTTCATCAGTTCAACATTATCCTGAATGGTTTATAGACTTTGTTTATTATTATTATCCCTAACTGTTTACGGGGGAACGCTTTTAGCGTTATCCTCTAAAAACTTTTTATGTTTGATATTGAGGTTATGTTTTGTAAGATTGTAAACTTTTATGGCCTTCAATAAATTCTTTGAAATATCTTCCTCTTTCGCATGTTTTTTAAAATGAAAATATTTTGTATAGATTTCCCATTATAATTTAATGACTTAAGATTTATAATTAATCTGGCTCCCCTTTTCTATCTCTCTGTTTCGGATCATAAGAGCAGAAGGCACACATACAATTTTATAATGATATGGGTAATAATGTTTTCAAAATGAAACACACATGTAAATAAATTATTTTTTATTAACAATTTTTTGGCGAGGTTGCAAAATATCAATTTTATGTAATATAAAACATAAATAAATATAAAGTATATATATAATTCAATTTTTACTTTAGGCTAATAAAATATACAGGGTTCCTCAATTTATAGAGGTTACACAATACAATATAAAATATTGGTTTTAATAAAGAAAAATAAATATTAAGCTATAAATATGCAGAGGTTACAATATAAAATATATAGGTTATTATCCTTTTAATAAAGGTTGAGTCCTCTAAATTTATTAAAGTCGTATAATACAAAGTAATTAAATATTGAAAAATATGATTAGAGAATATACAAAATACATATAAATTATATGTAAAAAGTAGTATATAAATTATAAAACATTCACAGTCATTGATAATAATGTGATAGGGCTTCTATATTGCTGCAGCTCTTGAACGGCCATATTCAATACAATACTCTCAAACCATTGCGTTGGATCCGTGTCACTACATAATATCATCGGTGCTAATGCAGTGCTGTACTTGATCTTATTACTATAGAGCATCATACGTATCTCTATACGCAGCATCTCCTTGGTAATCTTACGAAAATCTTCGATCAATGGTATTTGTAAAGCAAAATGCTTTTTAAGTATTTCAGGTAAAGAGTCCGTTTCCTCAATTAGGGGTAATCCTTGCACCTGGTTACACATATCCCGAAATCTGGAAGCTTCTTTTATTCCCCCATTTAATTGATAGCAATTATAACAGCATGTTGTGAAATCGTAATAGCCAATGTTTCGTCTATCGCGTCTGTATATGGAGGTAACGCCGTAAGCTTTTTCGCCGCATTTTTCGCAGGCATCTTTGAGGTTAGGAGTGCACTCTGAACAGTTGCAGGCTCTTCCCCAATCGCACTCCCTAGGCATGTTGACTGTTTGGCGGTCAGACTGAAAATGGTGATGAATGGTTGTATGTATGTTATTTATTCTTCTTCGGAGGTTTAAGAAAGATCATTACATGTAGCCATGATGGAATAATGTCCCCAAGGCAAAGTGTCATATGACCCCTCGATCAAGTGCCTCTTATCGTCATGAGGGCTGAGAGCTATTTTGTCTTGGGTGATGGAATAAACCTGATGTTTCTCTGATTTAATTAGATTTTGCGTGATAAATTTATTTTTAAAATTATCTACACACTCTATGAAATCTTCGAGTGTGATGACATTTTTGATCACCGATTTCTTAATACCCTTTATCTTTTTAGTTAACCCGACATTATTTGATAAAGCCTCGCCATCATTCGCTGCTCTTTTAATGGTATACATTTTCGCCCTGAGCCCCACGAAAATTTGGATTGGTACACCATTAAATTCATCCTTCATCATACCCAAAACCTTTTTATTGACTTGGGGGATGTTATACCTATTGTCTTTGGGGTAATCGCTAGTGTCGAATCGTGAATGACAATCGCGATGAATGACTTCATATATATCTTTATCGGCTATTTCATATATAAGGCTGTCAGTATCAGTATAGAGGACGGCGCAGTCGTCACCAAACTCGGGTTTCATGTAATCATAATGAAAGTCGTATATGGTGGTTTTTGCGAGATCCAAAATCGCCATTCCAACGTATATTGGCTTATTAAAGTAAATTTCCGTCTTGTTTAATTCAACAGCCACCAAGTTCTCATTAAAAATGGTTGCCGCCTTGAACTCGGGCTTAGCAATTAAAGCCTCTGCCCCATAGCGCCCCTCCCATTTGTTAACAAGCTTTACATTAGAGTGCTTGCGGATGTTTTCCATCGTTTTTCCGAATGCTGCGTTATTCATGAGCTTAAACAAATTTTTTTCGAATTCATTTTTTGCTGCCTGACGTAGCGAAGTATTCAAATCAATGTAATCCTTCAACCAGGCACTCTGTTTAAAGGCCAAGACTCTATGAATTTTTGTTATCTTTAGACCATGTTGTAATGCTTGTTTTAAAGCCATGTAATGAATAACATAACGCGTTTTGTTGTGTAAAGTAGCTAAAAGTTTATTGTTTTTACATCCGGGAGGAGCCCTATGTTCAGGACAAAACGGCAGATCTTTATGAAGGTCATGGAGATTTTCGGGATACTCGAGATCCACCTCCAATACATAGCCCACACTCGATGTGTCCGACACAGTTGTAACGTCGATGTTTGGATCTACCCACTCAAACCCTCCGTATGGTAAATACTGACTCATCGCCCAACCATACTGATTGTTAATGTCGAAATATGATATATATTTAGTCGGTTTACTTGAATCAAAATTTTGTAAATACTTGTTGTTGCCAATGCTTTTGCGTTTAGAGCATTGACTTAGCCCGCCGCGAATACCCCTTTCGATAAACATGACCTCATCGATATCGGTTATGAGCTCAAGATTTACCCGAGTATACTTGAGCATGCAGTCCCAAGTGTACCCCGGCAAGGTATAATAATGTGCCGGATCTAACCCATAATTTTTTAGACTGGTTTCCCTAAATTGCTCAAAAATTTCAGCTAAAAGAATGATGTCCGTTTTCATGTACAGATCTGAATATTCACCTAAATTTTTAATGTCAAAAGCATTCCAAACCCGTTGTGCATGTTCATACTGTGTGCCTGTTATATCTTTATCTTCCAAACGATTATAAAATTGATTTTGTTCCGGTAAAGCGTCAAAATTGAATTTTTCAAAGCTGTCCATGAAATCGTATGGGAATACACCCTTCTTTTTCAATAACTCAAATTGTTCGTCTGTCAATGTCGAAAATTCTGTTTTTAAGATTGGAAAGTCGGTCAGATATGAGGCTAATGTTTCTAACCCACAAGCTAAAAATCTATATGAATCTATAAACCTGAATTTAATTAAATTTTGTTCTAAATTTTTTGTGAATGAAATATATTTTTCTTTGGTTATGGGCAATAAATCAATGCGACCCGGCATATCATTCGCGATATTTTCCAATACGAAATGTACGTCATATCCTGATAAATTATGAAAGACAATCGGTATATTCACCTTATCCTTGTAATTAATGTTACAAGAATTGTGTGCTGCACCCCTATAATTATTTTCAGGTATTAAATGGTTATGATCCCGTACTTTAACATCTTCCGGACTGAAGGTCCGTTCACAGATGTGGCAATGCGTGGCTTTATCAAATTCAGCTTGTTGTTCAGCTGTCAATGTCATATCAAAGGGACATAAGAAAACGGTTTCCACATCCTCAGCAAATTCCTTCATTTCGCGTGCGAACCAAGACATGCAGTCCTCGCCTCGGTACGATTGATAAAAGGACAATGAGTCATCATAGGAACACTTGACGTAGTAGCCTACACTACATGGCACATGCTCTTGATATTTGCCCCCTCCCTCTGTTGGCTTCAGTACACACTCAAGGTCAGCATAAATAATGAATGGCGTCTTTTCTTTGTTTTTAAAATTTTTAAATTCTACCATTTTCTGGTCCTCGGTGGGCAGCCGGATTTTGCAATCATTCATATTAATACAGTCCTCTGTGTGTTTATCCAAGCTGGGTTGCGTGTAAAAATAGTGCAGACAGCGGTCACAAAAGTATTTTTTGCTTTTGTGGTGGCTTAGCTGCCTGGATACCAGCCTGGATAGATCCTTAATCCATACATAGTGGTACTGGAGGGGGTTGCTGGGTATGTCATGTTCTTCTTCTTCTTCTTCCTCATCATAGCGATCTTGGACCAATAGAAGATTAACATGTCTAGCCAGCTTATTTTTAGTTAGATAAACTGGGTGCACATCAAATGCTTTCTTCTTCTTCTGCAGCTGATAAACATTAACCGATATCTGGTTCTGCTTTTCAAAGCGTGGTATCTGCTTCAAGGTCATAGGGAACTGGATACCGGTTAGGTTTAAAACTTCAGAGTACTGGGGGTAGGAGGCAGTACGGTCTGGGTGGCATCCCCAATCAACTGGATAAAGAGCAGAGGTGACAGCCCACGCAAAGCATGCGTTGTCATCATTTTTGATGTTGATACACCCCTGCTTTTTAGCAATTTTTTCTGGTAAATCAATGTACGATGATCCAAGCTGGGGTGTAAATTTGTTTATGTTAATGCCTAAATTGATGATGGACTTCAACGAAAATCCAGAGTCTCTTTCCTGGAACTCTTCCAGCTGCGTTAAAATAGGGTCAATAACATACTTTTGGAACCATTGTTCTATATCAGTGTCTCTATAGATTGGGGCATTCTTAGTATTAAAATACTTAAATTCTTCTATGACCCTATCTGCTTTCTGAAGGATAAACTGCCCCCCAAACACAGCATTAACCTTAATGGACTCGTCCTTTTTCAAAGCATTGGCGATGCGACGTTTAAACAAATCAAAACAGTCTTTGAGGAACAGCTTGGAATCGGTATGTTTTAAATTGGTGATGACTCCAGTACGGATGCGACTAGTGAACGCCGCATCTGTATCATCCCAATGAACCCTATGTTTTGCAGTTTCCTTTCTTGACTCTATCCCTGCTCCGCGTTTCTGCTCAAACTTAATTTTAGCCCTAAAACTTTTGATCTGGGCCAGGGAAGACATCAAACTCTGTTTCTCGCCCATTGTCTTGACCGTTTTCATCTGTTTTTTTATATTGCGGACAGCCTTAGCACATTGCCTAAGACCGTC